>CCAG010013348.1:0-86190 GCA_001077435.1 Glossina morsitans morsitans | reverse complement strand
TTTTTTTTACTTTATGTATAGTGTATGCGTTAGATGCGTAATTTTTGATTGCTATTAAATGGGAAAAGCCGACTGATCTCCACTTCTTGCATAGAAGCAGCTGTAACTTGTTAACTAATTGTCAGAATGTCATGAAATTTGGATACGTAACGTTTGAAGGTTGACGGCTGTCAACAATGCTGTCGTATATATGTCAGACCGAATGATAATTTTTTTTGTTTTCACCAAATTTCAAATTCATATTTTTAAAGTTGTGTTTCCATATGAGACCCGGCCACATTGAAGCTTGAGCCGTGTTCAAGGATCTCAGCAGAAATGACCTCCGAGAAGGATGAATGAAGGAATAAGACCAATCGAATAGGCTTAGAATTTGACATTCATTTAGATTAAACGAACGTTAGGACGATATAGAAGCTACAAGAGCTTTTGACATGGCCATACAGCGTTGACAGAACGATATCGGTTAACCAGCGACTCAATCATCGACACATTTTCGCGTTTCTGCAGCATTTCAAAAGTCATGATGCATCGACATGGTTATGTGGTAAAGTGGTAATGAGAAGGCGCAATGTCTGTTGACAGCAGAAATTTCCATTCGAGCTGTAACGGTGTGTCCTTGGCAAGTCATGCAACGTATGGTCGAACGTTGTCAGTCACTAGAATGACTTTGCGTCTGTTAACCGCTATTGCTGATCTTTTTTGCAACAATACATCGTTCAATTGACTTCCATAGACATCTTAAGTAACAGTTTCATTTGGTTTTAGGAGCACGTAATACACTGTACCATGCTGATCCCGCCATGTGCACAGCATAAATATTTCGCTCTTGAAGTAATTCGAAATGGCCTTTTTAACGAATTCCCCTCCTTCTTGATCTTTCCCATCGCCTGTAAATGTCTAGATATAGTTGACTCATCACCTGCTAAGCTATTCGAAAGTTCTTTGAGAGTGTGGGTCAATAAGTCTTGCCTTCGAACTATTTTAGTCCACCATGTCGTTCTTCGTCATTGACATGGAAATCGCCACTAAAACCGGTAATTGAGATATAATGAAGCAGCGTCACACCATAAGCTTCTAAAAGTGTTTGATGAATTTCAGCAGCAGAAGTCTTTAAATCAAACAACGAATGCAATGAATGACGAAAATGCACTGTTTGAGCTTTCCATGGTTAGCGTAATGTCTCTATGTACTGAATAACTCAATAATAGCAAATGAAAACGTGTTATTTTATGTAGAGTAAGATCAAAATTATCCTTAATCGGTGTGCAGATTGATACTTCGCATTACTTGATCATTCTTATGAATAGATGTCGCTGATCAAAATACACGCAAGCTATATATAAAAATATATGTGTGCATATATATATATATATACGTAAGAATATGTATGTATATATATACGTAAGAATGTATATGTATGTATAATTCTAATTCTCTTTTTACACGATAGATACGTTCCCAAAAAATACGTGTAAAAAAAATTCGTGTAAAAAGAGAATTGGGTGTATATTATATATATATATATATACATACATATATACGTATGTACATATACATATACATATGTGCATATATCTATATGCGTAATAATGGTTTTATTATATATATGTGTATGCACGCGTAAGCATTTATCTGCAATGCTTTACATAAAATTTTGCGTCAACGTCAATGATTTATTAAAATTTATATGTTTTCCGAATGACTGATGATGTCCAGGTGCGTAACAGAACGAATGAAGTAAAAATAAAGTATATGTAGACATTACAGCATCATATGAATTATAAAAAATTATCGCTCTTATGTATATCCGGTCAAAATAATTATCATTATTAACGTTGTTACTATCCATTTTAGAAAATAAATTATAGCGTTCACGTTTATCAACTGCACTTGGTTAATAATGCAATCTTTTTTTTTTTTTTGCTTTTTTTGCTCGATAATATGCCATCGAACATCTTCATATACTTGTTTTTATCGTTGTAGCGAAAAGAATAAAAATTTTACAATTCAGTCTTCTTTTTCTTCTTCTTCTATACATAAAGTAAAAAAAAAATTCCCTCCTTTGCAAATGATATTATTTATTGAGTTGGCAAATGAGTAATTGCGTTTTTTGTCTTTTTATTTTTTGTCTCGAAATTTCGATGACTCAGAAGTTGTTATACCTTACATAACTTGTGGTATAACGGTATATTAAGTCTGTGCGCATGTAGGCAATACTCAAAAGGACTGGAGAACCTTTTATTATACCGATCTCCTCAGCAATACTTTCTGAACCGATTTAAGCTTGTCTGTCCGTCTGTCCATCTTATTTCATTATGTTCAACTTAAAGATATTTGAGATATTATGGTACATTGCATAAGAGTATATTAAGTTTGTGAAGATATATGCAACACCCGGACAGACTCGAGAACCTTTTATTGTACCGATCCTGTCAAGATCACTTTCTGTATCAATTTAAGCTTGCCCGTCCGTCTGTCCATCTTATTTCATTGTGTTCAACTTGCGGGTATTCGAGATATTTTGGTACATTGTCATATTTTGCCCTAAGGACGAACGCTCCCAATTAGACCAGTTTTTCGATTATTTCCCACATAACACTTCCCACGAAGTCGTTATATGAATAATAAGTATTAGACAATAAGGTTGACGTAGGGTTTTAGAGCCCACTATAATGTCTTTACCTGTTTTATATATATATATACATATACATATATATGTGTATCTTACATTTTCAATTAATATTTAATTTTTCACATACTTTTTAATCAATTTTTACTTTGCAATTTTTCATCGCTGGCCTATAATGCAAACAAAGTATTGTATATAATTATATTATCTTGAGATCGTGTGTCATCGTTTATGTGATGTGCATGTGTTTGTATTGATACGGCATACTATGCAATTTGCGTTATAAATTTTACTCTTGTTTTTATTGTTAGTGTTGTTCTTATTCTTGTTGATGGTGGCAGCAATTCTTAGTAAAAAGGGATCATTCATCACATAGAATATACGCATGTATCGCCTAGAGGAGTATGCATCACATCAAGGAGCTTCATTTGAAGATATTAAAAAAAAAAAAGAAAAAGGAAAACAATTCATCACTTGTTGTTATAGTTGTTATTGTTTTTCTTCTTTGGTTTTTGTTTTTTTTGTTTTTTTTATTTTCACAACATATGTTATCATAAATATGATAATTGCCAGTTGTGTGATATGTAAGCTTGCATATCTGTGCGTGTGTGCATGTAGATGAATACCATTGAGCTTACCTATGGAATACCCAGCAAGTCTTGTTTTAAAAATAACACAACCCTGACGGTGTTTCCTTAAATTAAAAACAATCTGAAATGTTGTCTCTTTAACATGTTTCACAGATCCTTCACGGATAGAAAGACATTTCTAAACGCAGACGGAGTCTTTTTATGCTCTACACCACTTGCTGTACAGGGAACATTAGGCTTATGCGGATCTGTGCAACACGCAAAAGAATTTAAGATAGAACATCAGTTTTATTATACCGATGGACTCAAAATCATCTTCTGACAAGGGTAGTTTTCATTGCGTTTATACTTCTATTGGCTTCTTAGGTTTTAAGCCAGAAAAATCTACAACTGGATTCTTCCTTATAATCTATAGATGACGCGTCGCGCTGAATGTGAAAAGTTATGGCATCAATTCCGAATGTTTTATGTACCTCTCAATATCAGTTTTCCCAAGCCACCAGAAATACTTTGAATCGCCGTCCAATTGTCACTAAGCCAACGACAATGGATGAACTCAAATGCTAATTAGGCAAAGTTCTCTCTGTCTTTCGGTACTAACATAACCATCATCTTTGCTTCTCGATCTGTGCGTCTGTCCAAATGTTCATTCGCAGTTTAGCTGAAGACAATCTGAATTTCATAAAGCAGGCAGAAGCATAAGCATAAGAAAGCTTCTTATTATTACTTAAAAAAAAAAATTAATAAAAATTATAACAACTTTTCGTCGACAAATTACAAGTGAGAAAGAAAAGTGAGAATATTGTAATCGGGCAAGGCCAACCATTAGATACCTTATACCTACGCTTTGGCCAGCACAATTATTCATTCGTTTTGATATGTTTCGAATGATACACCAAAAATTACACTTTATTTTCATGCAAACGCATACTTTTTATGAAAGCCCGAAATTAGACTTTCTCTCTATTTAAGCGCTTGCTTCCTATGATAGCTCCTCTACACGTTGGGGTCTAAAAAATAGACGTATGTGGTCCAACTTCTTTACCGTTAATTTTTGTGCTAAATTTCTACAATGGACTAACTCTCAGCATTAAGTATTAAAAATTAAACCTTCCATGGAAGGGCTTACTATTCGTGAGGAATATTATATGGCGAGGGGTTCAAGAAATAGACCTATGTGGTTCAAATTTCTCTCACTTAATTTCTATTTTAAATTACCAACATGAACCAATTTTCATAATAAAACATTAACAATTAGGTTGTTTTTGCCATACAGAGGCTTCCTAGGATTCCTAATTTGTGGTGGTATCCAAAAAATAGACCTACATAGTTCACATTCATATTCATATTCGGTAAGTTTGATTTCTACGTCAATTTTCTATTGTAAACAATGAAATATTGAAAATTACACCTTTCTACCATAAAAAGATTCAGTTTTCGGAGAAAGTGTTATATGAGAAGGGGTTCAAATAATTGCTGTAGCCAGATGAAAGCTCTCACACCAATTTAGAATAGCGAAATACTATTAGTTAACGAGTTTTATCGACATGTTTTGAAAACTGACATATTTTTCGATATAAAGACTCTTTAAAGTAGTATATTATAGGAGAAGTGGGTGAAAAAGTGGACCGATCCGAACTATTTTCAATAGCGTTCATTCATGGGCCAAATATGTCACTACACCCAACTTCTTTAAAATATCTTAAAAATTGCGGCCTCTAGCTTAAATAGAAAAATACCTGGAAAGACGGACAGACAGGCTGGGACCGACTCAGAAAATGATTTTGAATGGATCGATATAACAGTGTGTGTTAAATAAGCCCGCACAAACTAATATACCCTACACCACAATGTACTTACAATTAATGAAAAATGTTTATTTACTTGAAATGATGGGCGTTTAAGATTCGATCACTTCTTACTTGTTATCAGCACCACTGCTGGCCTTATTCCTGCGATTAAAACACATGGAAACAAGCGAAAGAAAAAAGCTCTGAATTTTATTTAGGCATTTCTCTCTGGCTATCCGTCCGTATCTCATTCGTTCGTGGAATCTCTGACCGTCTCTCGTACACCAAAAATTGAAACAAAAAACTGAAACTCAGGGCATATATTTCAACTTGGTAGCCAAGGAATGTAGACCCTGTCAATTCACTCTAATCAATAGATTTGCAACGTTTACAAGACATTGTTCTTAAGAACTTAAGATCATGACTCTCTAAAAAAAGCCCTTTTGTGGCTTACTTGCTCTTCGATTTCGTTTCAATTTTTTCTTTATATTTTTCGATTGCAGTGATTTAGAAATTACCACATCGTTAACGGAACGAGCACCAGAACCACGTCTGGCCATAGGAGTCAGTCAGAATGGTAAACGCGTCACAGGTGATTTAACAGTCACTCCCGGAACACCTTTAACTATGGAAATTAATTTAGATCCTGATTCAGCTCCCGTTTATGGTTTGGGTGTCAACTATTTAGAAGTTACGGATACGCGACTGCTTTCGGAAACTATTATTTTTAAAGGGTATTTATTATGTGAAACCTTGGGAGGAATATTTTTAAATAAATAAATATTTCTGTTAAATATTTTTCATTTTCATTAAGATGTACGGTCGATCCTTATTTGTTTGAAAATTTCAATACCATTGACGGGGATACATTAAGTGCTAAATTTAAAGCATTCAAATTTCCCGATTCCTCCTACGTACAATTCCGTGCAACGGTTAACGTCTGCCTGGACAAGTGTTTAGGCACTCAATGCTCAAATGGACAAATTGGTTATGGACGTAGAAAACGTGAAGTTAGCGATACGAAGCTAACACCTTTAATGGATACAAATAAAGTCTACGAAATATCACTGGCCATGTTTATCAAAGTTAACGATGTCGAAGGAGTGAACAGAAGTAAGTTAGATCAGTGAGCCAACCAAGATAATATATGAAAATATTTTCTTTACACTAAATCAGATGAAGTTTTACGTTTGGAGGAGAAATTACGTGAATTGAAATTAGCCAATCAACGTTTGGCTCGTAACAGTCGCGGCAATTTCGCTGAACCTTTATTGAAAACTACTGCCGAAGAACCGCAACTGCCTTCAGCGGTGCCAGCCTTTGTAGTCGATGAAAAAGAATTGGAAGATGCCAGCAGCGGTTGTCTGTCAAATGCTAACAGTTTACTATCAATGGTGATATTAATGCTTTCCATTCTTCTAATGTTTTGTAAAAATTTGTAAATAATTTCAAAGAGAAAAAAAAACAAGAGAATCGAAAAATAATATAAATCTGTTCTTTCTTAACTAGTAATTGATCTTAATTTAGCAAAACTAATTTAAAAAAAACAAATTATTTTTGTTAAATTGAAACAATTCTTATAATAATCTTAACTTTAATCAGGTTTTTGATATAGAATTAAAAAAGAATTTTTCAAAAATTCTTAATAAGAAATTAAAATGGAATATTGAGAAGAAAAAAAAAAAAATAGACGCAAAACAAAAACCATAAGCAATTACTGCCATTTTTTTGGTCTCTCCTAACAATAATATTTTCTTTTTATAAATATTTAATAAATTTTAATTAACATTAGTTTATAGATTTGAGTTAAATTTTTATTTTTGGAAAAAACTGTTAAATTTCCAATTATAAAATTTTTAAATTAATTAAGCACTACTAGTCTACTAAGTTTAATTACTAAGCATAAATACAAACGAGAAATAAAACGAATATTAGTTATTAAAATAATTAAAATTAAAAATTATTAACTTAAACTGAATTCGTCTGCAATAGTTTTATTTTCTAAACCAATTCATTAAGACACCATTAAATACTCTACACCACTTCGTTTAATACAGATATATAACGACTTTTTAAAATATCGTGTTATATGGTAGGCAGTTGCGAAACATCTTCAGTAGCGTTCGTTCATGGGGATATTCCTCAAAAATTGAAGCCCTTAGATTGAACAGAAATAAACAAATCGAATTCGATCGACATAATAAAAGGTGGCTTTATCTCAAATCCTATTAGATATTCGCTTAAGCTTAATATACTCTACAAAGGCGAAATATTAATATTTATTAATTCTTAAGCTATTTGCAAATTGCTCTTACCTTATTAATAATATGAATCCATTTTAGCCATACAAGCTATAAAAAATTCCTAGCCAGTCTCTTTTCCCAAACCATTGGATTTCAATCCAACGCGGCGCATTGATGGCTAAGCTAACGGCAATCAGGCCGTTATTTTAACTAAAGCCATTTCCTTGTTAATCTGTATAGTACTTTTCTGGTCAGACGTCACTTTTAAAGACCAAGTTGACCTTAGCCCAGCACATTTCTAATCATTGATTGAATTTTTGCTAGTCTCATCGATGAGAAGTCTAGATTCTTGGCTTATCTAAGTACCTATTTTCTGCTGGTAGCTACTTTTTAGTCATCTACGTAGCTACTTGATAGCCACCCCAACATCTTTTTATTAACCCAAGGTTTTTCTTTATCAAGCTAGTTGTTTGCTAAAAAATCTAAACCTTAGTAACCTAAACCAGCCAAACTAGCTTTTCGATAGCGTAGCTGTTTGCAAACAAGTCTAGGTCTTCGCTAGCTAATCTTAATTTTACTAGTCAGCTTAACTCCTTCCTGAAAAGCCGAGCTTCTCTTTAAGCGGCGTAGTTACCCTTTATTCAGCTCTTCAAATCAACATTTGCTTTGAATATTACGATATATACGTAATTTTTCATTTGCTACCGGCTTTTTCATTAACTACTTCGGTTCGTTCTCAGGCTTGATGCATCCAATGTTCAAATTCAATCTCAATATGATTTGAAGATATCCGATAACTGACGGAGACTTAAGCAGGCATATCGGAATCTGTCGCCGGTTATTATTATTGTACTAATCTCCAATATACATATGTTTATCACTGAACAAAACAATTAGAGGATATTTGCTTTTTATTAATGAATGTAAAAATAAGTTTGTTAGACTAATGTTGGATAATAAAACTTGTTAGCTTTAAGCAAAAAAAAAAGGAAAAAGGTAAGTCGCCCTCTATTAAATTCAAAGAAAATACACTTTCATTGCAAAAAATAATAAGCTTCAATGTAAAGAATCTTTTCTCTTATTACTCTAAATCCTTATTTTGAAATTATATTGATTTTCCTTCTATTCATTTCGATTTCCGTTCTTAAATCTTTTTTTAATTATCAAAATAAATTTATCTGCTTTTTCGATTTAACTGCATTTGCAAGAAATAAACAGCTGGTGACTAGATACATACCAGAGTTGCTTATTTAATTGATTTGCAACTTTGGAATATTAATACGAAATTGCAGTAAATTTCATTGAATAATGGCAACCCTTACAGAGAAAAAACATTTTACTTTTGTTTACGAATGTTATCATAAGAAGATGAATTAAAGGGAATATAGTAAAAACAAATGGCAATTTTGTGCTTTAACAGAAAAGAACAATCTTTAAACAAATAGAATAAATTATATATTTATTATATACACATATATACATATTCTCCTTTGCACAAGAGGAGGCAAATTTAAGTTATAAATCTAAAAAATTGATTATTTCCCCGAAATTTTTGATGAAAATGGAATACATTTGTGGCCGTACGTGTGAACGCATTAGAATGTGTGATTTACCAATTAGTGATTATCAATAAATTATGCTAAAATATAATTCTTTATAAAAGCAGAGCAATTATCCATAAGCCTGAAATAGAAAGCTTTGAAAAGAAAGTGAAATCTTCTCTAGTTGACAACGTGTTAAATATTACGTTGCCGATAGTATAGCTTCGTCGCTGATTGTAAGAGACGCATTTTATTAATATGCATTTTGTTTTCCAGCAAACGTTAATTAAATTTTAACCGGTACGTCGGTATCACGGGAAATATGAAAGAACTGAAACAATTTTCAATCTGTTGAGAGAAAAATTGTGGGCATCAAAGCCGATAATAGTAATTAAAGCTAGTATTCATTGTCAAAAAAAAAAAAATAAATAAATAATAATAATTCCGCGGGTGCATTTAATATTAAAAAATTTTGCAAACAAATCTGTTTATGTATGCTAATTAGTTTGGATCATTATGCGTTATCATAAGATTTTAATCATAGCTGGATTCCTCATAATCTGGACATTTGTATTTTATTATTTCATGCTACGTAATAGCATAGATTTTCCCCTTCCCGAAAATGATTATCGACGTAAGATGATGTTTAAAAAAATAGAAAATCAAGTAAAACAAGAGCTTAAGAAGAGTGAAAAGCTAACAAACGCAGTTTTACGATATTTAAAATTAAATTATCCGTCGGAAGTTAGCAGCAATAAAAGACGAGAATCTCAAACACCTCAACAAAAAGACCAGGCTCCACAACTCCAATTAGTTGGAGTCGTTCCTCTCACCGACAAGGAACAACAAACAGTGATGGGTTTGGTTGAGCCGCCGGAGCAAGAACAAAATCATTTGGAATTACCTCATGTTGATGCTACGATAAGTCACCTGAAAGATGGTCAACCAATAATACCCATATTAGTATTAGCCTGTAATCGTGTATCTATAGCGAAATGTCTCGATAATTTAATACAATATCGTCCTAACGCGGAACAATTTCCTATTATTGTTTCTCAAGATTGCGGTGATGAAGCAACTCGTAATGTTATCTTATCCTATGAACCACAACTTACACTGGTTGAGCAACCCGATCAGTCAGATATATTTGTACCACCGAAAGAGAAAAAATTTAAAGGTTACTATAAAATTTCTCGTCATTATAGCTGGGCTTTGAATTATACCTTTAGCCAAGGTTATGAATACGTTGTAATAGTAGAGGATGATTTAAATGTAGCTCCAGATTTTTATGAATACTTTTTGGGAACACATCATTTGCTTAAACAGGATCCATCATTGTGGTAAGCTTTTTTCGGAATGCTTTTAGTATTAACTAATTCAATTTTGCTGTGGCCTTAGGTGTATTTCTGCTTGGAATGATAACGGCAAAGCTAAATTTATAGACGCTTCACATCCGGAGCTATTACATCGTACTGATTTCTTTCCTGGATTAGGATGGATGCTAACTAAAAGCCTATGGCAAGAATTGTCGGTGAAATGGCCGAAGTCGTAAGTTAAGCCTAAGTCTTGTACACACTACTCACACTTTATTTAATATATACTTATTTGCAGTTTCTGGGACGATTGGATACGACATCCTGAACAACGCAAGAATCGTGTTTGCATTAGGCCAGAAATCTCACGCACCCGTACATTTGGAAAGATTGGAGTTTCTAAGTAAGTGAGAAAGAGTACTTTTATATCGAAGTTTCGTAGAGAGATAAATTTCGTTTGAATTTGAAATGCTTATCTAATTGGTTTCACATTACCACATTTAAGGGGAAAAACATGTATGTCATAACTCCAATTCTATAAATATAAAAAAATGTTTGTTTGAGCTTACTTTTTAAGGCCAGCTAGAGATAACGTGTTGATAATCAACGATTAAATTGGAAAGAAAATAGACAAAAGCAAATTTTAAACCATCTGTTATATATATGTATATATATATATATACTTTATAAAACGGAAAAACTTGATAGGAAAGAATTTATTAAATAGAAAAACATAATGTACATAAATAAAATTGGATGGAAAAACTAGATAAATATGAATGGATAGAAAAACTAGATAAAGATAAAATAAGACGACAAATAAATAGGTAAAGAAAAAATTAGATGGAAAATAATCTGAATAAAAGATCAGCTCAAGATTACATTTTTCTCATCCGCCAACACATGACATCGTCGTAAAAATTATACTAAATGGCTGAGTATCTGCGACCACAGAGGATCACTGGCACATCCTTTCAATTAACCAAAAAAAAAAGAATGTCTTATCTCTATATCGTGATCAAGAGATTCTTGTTGCCATTGCAAAATCAGTTTAAATCAAGTTGAAATCCGACAAAGCTCTTATGTTAAAAGCTATATTTTATGAACATTTACACTCCACTGGATAATGGAGAAATTTTTTTTGTCAGAAATTAGTTATAGATTTGTTCCGAGAAAGGTTACATTCAAATATCTCCAATATACTTTTTTTTGGCGACCTAGCATCTCTTTCTCTCTCTCTCTCTCTCTCTCTCACTCTCTACATCATTTTTATGATATTCTAAGGATTTTTAAAACACTTTTTCTTTACAGTGGTTTATTTTTTGATAAATATTTACGTTACATAAAACTTAGCGAAGAATTTGTACCGTTTACTCAATTAAATCTCAGCTATTTACTAAAAGTAAGTAGAAAAAATGGAAAAAAAAACTTATTTGTTCTTAATTTATGTGTTAAATGATAATTATAATCAAAAAATTTGTTTTTTTTAGGACAATTACGATAACACTTTTTTGAAGAAAGTTTACACTCTTCCCATTGTGACATATGATGAATTGCGACGTAGATTAATTAGCAAAGATGGCCCAGTGCGTATACAATATATAAACAGAGAACAATATAAGCGTATAACCAAAATGTTGGGTCTTATGGATGATTTCAAGGTAAAAATTAAAAAAAAAAATGAATCAGAAAATTAATTTCGATTTAAGACGGAATTTTATTATCTATCGCCTTAAAGACTTTGCTTTTGTTGTTGTAATTAGACCTATATAATGGACATTTATATTATGCTTTATAATGACATTTTATTTAGAAATTGATAATCGACGGAATTATATGAAAATGGTTAAGATGGCTATTAGGAGAAAAAAAGTAATTTGATTCAAGAATACTTGCGAAGTGTTCTTTAGTCAATCTTTGAAATTAAAAAAAGCATAAGGACGCTGGCGTAGTGTTACAATGCCCTTTCTTAACTTTGAAATCGAAACAGGCACGTGGACCGAAGTAGTGATAAATGAATATGACGTTGCTAACTACATTATATAGCCTTGTAATGGGGTTTGGCTCAGGGCTGTCCAGCGGTCCGTTCCAAGAAATTTATTGCGTCAACTAAAGGAACCTTCGTGTTTTTATATAAAATTATATATATATTAGCAGAATTTAAGAAGACTATACGACTCAAAGGTTCAGTTCAGGGGATATCCGCTATACATATAACAAGTTCAGGGAAAACAAGAAGTGGGGAAAGAGAAAGATATAGAAAGAGGTTTCTGTGTAGTTGCGTGTCTAAGCGTTAGCCCTTTGCCGCCTGAAATATGCTCTACCGCAATGAGATTAGAACCCACGAGCATGGCTAAACATTAAATTAATAAAATGCATATACCGTATTTTTCGGACTATTAGAGGCACTTTTTTACATAGAACAATGGACTTAATTTTTGGGCGCGAAGGTAACATTAAAATATTTTCCAATAAATCATCTTTAAATTTGAGGTACGTGAGATATGACAACAATAGTTCAGATGAAAATAATACGAACGGTGACATTAACGAGACCGACGATAGCACCGAGAGTGAAGATGAACTGAATATTGCTGAATAGTACGAGTAGTTATGCTAATAGAAAATAAAAATTTTGATCTGAAAGTAACATTAAAATATATTTTGCTAAAAATCATCTTATAAATTTGAAGTGCGTGTTATAGTCCGAAAAAGTGGGTATAAATTTCGAATGCGTCTTTTGAGTAATAATGGACAACGTGCGTTTTGCGAAACATGGCGTAAACTGATCTCAGACTGCTGACAAAAGCTCATTCGTGGTGCTGGTTCTTAGACTTTGTTAGAGTATGTGTAGCAAAAAACTTTAAAAAAAAAACTTACGATTTAACCTCGGACATGTTGCAGGCATACAAAAAATCTTTATATCTACACTTAAATGAAATAAGCGCATCTTTGGCGATGGATATTAAAAAAAAAAGACTGAAATATAAAAAAAAAAATATAAAAGTAATTTATTTTTATTATCTTTATATTTATATATTTATATATTATTAGAGTGGTGTACCGCGCACTGCCTATCACGGTATTGTATCATTTTTTTATGAAACACGACGAGTCTATTTAGCGCCGAATCTCAATTGGAAAGGTTATGATCTATCATGGAGCTAACAGAATTTCTTCGCTTTAAGTTTAACTTAGTTTAAGTACGAAGGGATAAATAAAAACGGGATTTAATTTAGAATCAAAAACACAATACAAAAAAGCAAATGCGTCTAACATGATTCCTTGATATATAATTACTGTAAAACAAGCAGAGTTTTATGTAAAATAAATTAGTAACAAACATAGAATTGATTTGTAGACAGAAAAAAAAAAAACCGAGAAAGAGAAGAAAACCAAATATTTAGCTTAGAATTTTAATTATAATTTCATATATATTATTTTTATTATTTTTTTTAATTTGAATTTTTTAGTGCGTATCAAATCTCATTTATATTAATTGAAAAATCTCAAAATTTGAATTTAACCTAAGCCACCTAAAAAAACTAAAAACTAGAAAACGAAGAATCTATTAAAAACTGAATAATACTTTAATTATTTTGCAATGACAATATATTATTATATGTTTGTATGTATGAATGAAAACAATGCATTGTAATTTATTTATAAAAATGCAATGTATGCCAAAGCCTGACATGCAATCTTTTTGATATTAATTGTTGTTTAAAATAAATTCATAGAAATATTATGAACTATTAGTTATAATTGTTTATAAAATCATATATACAAACACCAATACATACACACACATAAACTTAAAAAGGAAAAATAATTACAAGTTATATCAGTTTATTACTTTTATTATCATTTTTGGTTTTTGTTTTTATTATTATATTAGCGCAAACGTTAACTGTGTGATGATTATGTTTAACATTTAGTTTTTCTTCTTAAATGCATATTCAAATATTATATTACCTCCCGCCCCCACCACCCAACCCCCCGAACAAATAGATATTATTTATTTATATTTAACATTATTTTAAATTTGATTTCGTGTTAATTGTAAAAAAAAAAAATTTAATCAATTTATAAATAATTGCACTAGATTGATTTGACGACTTACTGATAAATAACTACTTGAATGTAGAGTTTTTAAACAAGCTTAGCTTGTATTGGCTCTATTTAAAAATTTTTTCGAAACTCTTTTGAATCGTTTAAAAATGATCTGAGCTTTAAGTTCCACACTAACTTCGTTCAATATTGGGCTTCCGCACTTTAATCAAAAGTCCTAAACTCCAATTAACTTTGTTTAATCAATCCATAGACTAATCTATATGTATATTGTCTTATATTTTAAAACAGACTTGTTATAATCGTTCGATTTGACTTTTATTTGCGCTATCGAAAATTTAGTTTTTTTCACTTCAATATAATTAACACTCTCAGCTCAATTCTGATTTAGACTGTGACGCGCTGTCCGCCTTCTACTATCCTAGAATAATTAGATTTAATAAAATCTAAAAAAGACTATTAGTAGACTATAGGTCGCGGTAAGGTTTTACGATCCCCCTAATCCAAATTCTTAAATTCTGCTATGCAACTTGCTGTTTATCCAAATCGCAATCCAAGTCGAAATCATATGACGTGAAAAGAGATCTAAATACCTTTCATAGATCATGCTCAGAAAAACCCCTCCCAATAAACTTTAGATTTATTTGTCTTCCTTTTTAAGAGTCCCTTCTGAAAAGGGATTTTAATAATAAGAACTTGTTTTGCAATAGCTTCCACGGTTACGAGACACCTGCTATTGAATCGTCTTCGAAGTTTTTATGTGATAATACATAGATATGAATTTAAGACTCACATAAACAGATTCCTTTCACCTATTCTATGTTGATAGCTAATTATGTATGAATCTCTCTATAGTAACTCATGTTGAAGTTGTTAATACTCTTCCTTAGAAGCAGTTTGTAAGGCATTGAAAGATAAAAATTCTATTCGAAATATTTGAATGCTTCGCAGAGAAATGAATCTCAATGAAGTTTACGATCATTTATTTTCCAAAGAGTTATCTTTATAAATATTTCCTTTGTAATGACTTCCAAAAGTGCCCAAACCCTGCCGAAAAGCTCGAACGATGTCTGTAGACACTGTTTTATGTGATAATATCAGCAAAAATTTAGAAAACTCCATGAATGCTTTCAATTCAATTGCTTTGGACTTAAGTTCCTTGATAAGTAATTCATTTAATGAATTGTAAGCTATTTAATGCTTTTGTTCGCTAAGAATCTCTATGGCAACTAAAGTTAGACTTGTTAGCTCTCTCTCTCTGCCTCGTTATTATTAAAGGGCGTCACTGACAAAATCATATATATATATATGTATATATGTATATGTATGTATGTATGTATGTATGTATGTTAGTATATATATTTTACTAATAAAATTGTAAAAATTGTACGTATATTGTTCTACTTCTTGTTCTACTACTGTATACTTGTCAGTGCTCAAATTACTGTATAAGAAGAAGATTTAAAAAAATGTGTTTAGAAATTCTAAAAATATCAATTTTCTCATTTTAACTATTCAATTTTATGAAATGATTTGTAATTAAAAAAAAAATGTTTTTTTTTTGTTTTTGTAAAACATTTTGTAAAAATTCTTTTCAGAGTATTTAATATTTGTTCCAAAATTTTGTTAATAAAAACTTTCCATAAAAAATCTGTACATTGAAAGCTCAATTTATTTTTTGTAATTAATTCTTTATATAATTAAAAAAATCATAGCTTAACGGTTTTTTGAAATTCTTCTAAATGGTAAAAAAAAAATAAAATAAAAACACTATAGTGGGCCACGTTTCATTATTAAATACCCTACACCATCCTATAGTTATTCATATACCGAATTTTCAAAATAAATTCTTATATGTGAAATAATTGAAAATACGGTCCGATCCAGACCATTTTGAATGGCGTTCGCTCTTGGGCTAAAACGCTTCAGCGCACCAAATTTCATCAAAATATCTCGAATATCTTTAGATTGAACATAATAAATTAAGATGGACAGCCGGACAGATATGCTTAAATCAAAGTATATTTGATCTTATATGCAAGCACAATGAAATATCTTACATCTTGTTGGGATACTTTTTAACCCCCCTTCAAAAATAAAGACATGACATTGACTTTTTAAAATAAAGTGTTATATGGGAAGTGCCCGAAAAAGTGAACCCATCCGAACCATTTTCAATAGCGTTCGTTGTTAGGCCAAAATATGATAATATGTAGATAGATGTAAATTGAACACAATGAAATACGAAGGGGAGACGGACAGACAGGCTTAAATCAATTCAGAAATTGATACGGATTCGACCAGTATAATGAATGCTGGGTCAAGTCCTTCTTGGTATTGCCATACATCCGCATAAAATTAATACACCTCTGTAGCGCAAGTGGGGTAGGATATAAAAATTAATAATTTCATTATTTCATTATGAATATGAAAAAATCAATATTGATAGCTTTGCACAAACGTTTGCCTTTGCCAAGACGTTTTCATTGTTAGAAATAGGTTATCAAGATTAATTTGCATTGCAGTGGAAAATTTTGAATAAAAGTACTACACGCCAAGAGGACTTCCTAAAAAAAAAAAAAGTCGCAGAAACCGGTTTGTATTTGTACAGAGCTAAGCGTAGGTCACATCTTTTACAAGAGGCGTTTGCAACATTTTCCGGAAAAACTCTTAATTCTTATACTCTTCATCGAAGGATGAGTGGTATATTCGTTTTGTTCAAACGTTTGCAACGTCCAGAAGGCGTATGTATTCTTGATCAGCATCAAATTGTAAATCGATTTAAGCATATCCGGGTGTCCGTGTATCCCTATGGCCGTCTGTGTAATGTCTGCTGTCTGTTCTTCTGGTCGCAAAAATTAATCTTTCAACATTAAATTTGACAAAAACATAGGAGGTTCTTGCAGACAGGTTGGTTTTGAAAATGGCCCAAATGTGTCGAAGGACACGCCTGCACTACTGCGTAAAGCGATAACATCTCTGATTTTAGAAAAAATAAAAATATGTCTTTTTACTCATTATCAATAAACTATAGCAGCCAAGTATACAAAAATTTGAGTCAACATTCTATAAGCGATGCTGTAGTATCTGTGAAAAAATTGAAAAAATTGGCCACGCCTACTTACTGTTAGAGTGTATCAAAATTGAGTTCTTTTTTTAAATATTTTTATAATGCGCAGAAACGAGCTTCAAAAACACTATAAAGTGTATAAATTCTTGGCCAGTTTGAAATTTGGAATGTATCTAAGCATGTTCGTCTGTCCTTCTGCCCATCCGTGTACTATCTGTGGTAAACATTTTCTCGTTCCCAAAGGTCAAGATATCGCATAGAAATTTGAAAAAGAATTTGCAAGCGACCTAAACTTTTTAAGGGACACGCCTATAACTCTCACGCGCCTACTTTTGGAAAATAAAAAAATCAGTCTCGCCCGCTCTATGTTATAGAAGATAAAGTTTCAGTTTCAGTTTTTTTTTTTATTTTTTTTTTGTCTTTTTAGGATAAAGGCGATGAGAATATATATTATATTTGGTCATATTCTTACTTGTTTTTCATTGGCTTAAACAATCTCGTAAATACTCAAATATTTTAAAGATAATTATGGGCGTGGCTATTTTTGAATTAGGCAAAAAAGTTGACTTTTCGAAATTAAACGCATAGCAACGTTCGTGGACTTGAACCCAAAAACGTTGTTTTTTTTTAAACACAATTTTGAACACGATTTGATTTGAAATCTTTAAAATCTTCTTTATATAATAATATATAATAATTTTTCTTTTAATACTTAAATATGTGATTAATCTACTAGCAAGCAAGCAATCTATTGATGACATGCTGAATATTCAAGAAGAAGAAAAAGAAGTCTATGAAGAAATTCTCGATATTTTTTGATAACATTCAGATTTATTCAAAACACTCGTTCGAAATCGCTTACTAATCGAAGTAGTTACCATCACTATTTATGGTCTTTTGCCTCTTATCAGCTAGTTTGCGGGCTCCCTCACCGTAAGAACTTCATGATTCCAAGGAGAACGAGCAATTTTCGTACATCTTCAACTTTGTAGAAGTGTAAATCTCTTACATATGGCTGCATCGATCGACTGCTAATGTAGAAAAAACTGGTTTGGAGAGTGTGCCGTATGCGGGAGTCGAAGCTTAAATCGAAGATCACTTCCCGAGTTACTTTGACTAGAAGCGGGCGGACGAATGCAAATTTTCATTGTTGTCAAGACTAAAATTTTATGCACAAAATCTTTTAAATCACTTTTTCACCGTCGGATAAGTTCATCGCCATTTCACTCCAAGCCAACTCAATCATTTCCGTACCTTTAGCTACAATGCCGCAAGTGACATCCATCTCTAACGACAGCTTGTAAACAACTGAAACTTACACCGCACAAACCTCAATATCTATATCGACTCGTAGATTTACTGTATTTTTTAAAACACGACTTTTTTGGTTTACTAGACGCGCGTAACGCTACTATATCTGAAAAAAGTTACAACCTTGAAATTTCGTGCTTTTCTTGAGGCACTCCCAAAAATCTGCTTGGACAAGTTCCAACCTAATGCCTTACCTGTTGATTTCACTCCTTTCAATACACTGACATGTCTACAGGTAGTGTTAATGATCATTTAAAAGCGTATATAAGCAAAGGTAGTTTCATTTAGTTTCATTGAGATGACCTTTCAGCAGATACGAGGCTGATAGCGATCCGGGATTTCAATTCTTCTTCTGCTAAGAAATTAAAAGGTTAAATTCAAGTTTCTGTACCTAAATATGAATTTGGCTACGGAGAGATAAATTAACTGACAATATATGTGGCTCCAGTTTTCAAAATCAAGTCGTGAGGCTTTGAAACTTAGGCAGATGGACGAAGAGAAAGAGAGAAATTAATTTAACTAACGATATGTGTGGCTTTGAAATCAAGTTGTGAGGCTTCGAAAAGTGGGTAGGTGGACGAAGAGGGAGACAAACTAATCGGGAACATACGTGACGACATTCTGCTTTTTATCCCAACTTTCCATTCGTGGGGGTTGCAAGGCCAAGTGACATATAGGGTGGGCGGGCGAAGTGACATAAACAACATTTGTGCATAGTTTCACTTCTCTCTCTCTCTCACACACACACACACACACAAAAACGCATTCTTTCTAAAGAGAAAATGGCACAGTTTCAACTAATGAGCTGATTAAAACAATCCCATATGTCTGCCTTTGACAGATACTAGTGCTTATAGCAAACGAATTGACCCAAAAAACGTGCTCTGATAGTGCAGTGGTGGTTATAAAATCTAATTTGAAATTAAACATAAATTAAAAAAAAAAAGTTCAGATATATTTTTCTCTAAATTTGCTTAAATAGAATTATTTATCAAAATTTAGTGACATAATGTTCTCAAGTCCATTAATCACTTTTTTATCTTCATAATGAAAAAAAATTGAAACAAAAAATTTATTAATAAATTATTGCAATTTGTAAATAAATTATGAAAATAATGTGAAATGTGTTGTTGTTGTTCTTATTAAAATTTTGCTAAAAGCTAAAAAAAATCATTTATTTGTGTTTAATTTTTTGTTTTTTCTAAGTTATTCCAAGTCATTCATCGTCGATTTGCTCACAATCGATTTCACTGCATTCCGAATCACTTTGGCTATTATGCGTCTGGCCTAAAGCATTGAAACCGTAATCTGTGCTTAGAGATGATTTATGTTCCAAGAAGTTAGCGTTCGCATCGCCGAAAACTCGCTGCAATTCAGCCAAGCCATTAGTGGACGGTGGAGTCAATGTATCCGTTTCGTTAACATCGGTTAACGGTAGATTTTGTAAAACATTATATTTGAAATGTAAATAGGAATCTGTGTTCAAGGCCGGTTGACTTTGATAATAGTCGATGAATCTAGGAGGCAATGATGACGTCGATGACGATGATGATGATGATGGTGATGATGCCATTAAATGAGCATTTGGAGAAGAACGTTGCGTTAGGAAATTACTTGAAACGGGAACTTTTCCGTAAGGTAGAGTAAAATTTAATGGTTGACCACGTGATAGTAAAGCATTTCTAGCACTTTCGATCACACTACTGGGGGCTGATATTGCTGAAGGTGCCGGCGGCGGCGGATGTTGCGGTATTAAGCCTGGCGGACTACCGTACGCACGCAGATGAGTATTCGCCAAGCCGCCGGCCGTTCCAATTGCTGGAGTACTATTATTTAACATAATAGATTGTATGGGCGTCGGGCCAGTTGGTGTTTGACTGAATAGCCAAAGACGATCCCCCACTACCATAGGTCGCGCCAAACCGCCCATACCCAGCTGAGCGTAATAGTGAGAGGCTAAAGTCTCTACATCGGCAGTGTACTTGCGTTTCCATTTTGTGCGACGATTTTGAAACCAAATTTTTATCTATTAAGATAGAAATGAAATAAAAAGAGAGAATTTTCAAAATTATTTCAGTAATTTTTTTTTTTTTGAACAAAAAAAGATTGCTTTTATCTATATTTATACCCTACACCAACTTGGTACAAGGATGCGGATGTATGCCACACCCACAAGGACTTGAGATGGATCCACCTTCCATTATACCGAATCAGTGTCACTTTCTGAACTCATTTATACATGTTGTCCATCTGTCCGTCTGTTTTCTTGGGTTGAACGTACAGGTATTTGAGATATTTTTGGAGAAATCTAATCCAATGACGCGTTTCGGCCCAAGTGCGAAGGCTATTGAAAATGCCTCGCATTGGATCATATTTTCACCACTTTCTATATACAGCGTTAGTTAAAAAGTCGTTACATGAATAACTTTAGGGTGTTGTAGGGTATTTAATGGTGGGCCATAGTTTCTACTTGTGTTTTCTTCTTACCTGTGTCTCGGTTAAATGCAATTGTTTAGCTAAAGCTGTGCGTTTGGCAACCGATAAATATTTTCCTCGCTCGAATTCAGTTTCCAAAGCTTTAATTTGTGAGGCAGAGAAGGCGGTACGGGGACGTTTCTTGCGATCGTCTTGAGATCCTAGAAAAGAGGACGAATGAGAACACCAGAGAAATTATATGCAGTTAAGGCTAAATTTTTAATAATCGAACTTAGTTATCACATTTTCTTTACCACTTATTATATTTTCTACACCACTTGTGGCGCAAAGGCATGTCAAGTTTATGAGGATGTGTACAACATCCAGGAGGACTTGGGATAGGGGCACCTTTTATTACACCGATAAATTTAGAATCGCTTTCTAAGTCGATTTAAGCTTGTCTCTTCGTCGGTCTGTCTGTCTGTATTGTTCTCTTGTGTTCAGCTGTCACAATTTCTGAGATATTTTGATGAAATCTGGTACTCACTCTACTCTGTTTTAACCCAACGACGAACGCTATTGAAAATGATTCCAATTGAACCACTTTTTCGACTACTACGGCCCAATTTCAAAAGTCCTTATATGGATAATTGGAGGGTGCTGTAGAGTATTTTATGGTGAGGTGCGGACCGCTATAGTCTTTTCACTTGTCTGGTAAACAAAATCTATTTCTCAAATTTCCTTATGAGAATGAAGGCAATTAAGCTCATGTAGCTGCAAATATATTGACACAAATATACGAAACATTAAACCAATACGCTGCGAACTGATTCAAGAGACTTGTGAACCACTTAAGATATGGCTCTTAAGGAGGTAGGCCACCGTAAATGTGTAGATAGGTTGAAACTTCCCTTTGCTTGCTTGAAATTTCTCGATTTTCCGTAAGTAAAATATCTTGGACATAGCGACTGACATTCCTGTATGCAATTTTAATGACAGTATGACAAGTATTCTGAAAATCATTAAAGTTTTGAAAATGAATATTCGCACAAAATCATACAACTTGTGGATTGAAGCCGACTCTGATCGGATCAAGAAAGATGAGCGGTCTTTTTGACAGATACTGCAAAATAGGCAGGTGATAGCATAATTCTCTTCGAGGGGAAGAGAAGGAATATTTAAGCTTGGAAGGGTAGTTCTATGGTCCTGGAATCGCAGACTAATAGAAAAAAGAAGGAATATTTAAGCTTGGAAGGGTAGTTCTATGGTCCTGGAATCGCAGACTAATAGAAAAAATTAGTATAAAAATTTATTGTGATAAAAAACCATCTTTATAACCCATCCATCAAAATTTTGACCGAGCACGCGACAAGCAAAAAACTCAAACGAAGGGAATATAAAAAGCTTTTGTAAAGAAATTAATTTAGATACGGTCTTGGAGATTGACGTTGCTATGGATATTTACAACTATAGAATTGGACTTTTGGCTTAACAATTCCCGCTAGTTTTTTGATAAAATGCACTATTTATGATATTATCCTCATATAAAAATTGGTCCCGTTAACTGTTAACTTTCTGCACATTTAACGCATAACAAGTCAAAAGCATAACACACACACGCATACTGGGCAAGTTCGATAAGCGAAGCGCTGAACACAATGAATGCTTTAGGCGAAGTGCATCGTGCATGAAACTTCAAAGCAAAATTAGTTTTTATTTATGTTTATATGTATGTTAGTTGAACATATAGCTTGGATTGCATTACTGGAGAAAAAACGATATAAAAAAAATATTTCGCATACTGCACGATGCAAATGCATTCATTTTGTTGGGCGCTTAAAACGTTTGAAAAGTCATGGCTGAAAGACTACACAATATGTCAAGTGACTCGTTCAACAAGTTAACTGGCCCGACCACTTTTTGAAAAATTTGTATTTAAATTGCATTGAAAAAATTTATCGATGACGAGTATACTCGTCGTGCACATGGTATGCGTAATATGAAAATAGATTGTAATGAAATAACTTGACGAAAGGACATACGCACATTCTAAAATATATTCTCATGGCGTATAGAAATTCGTAATGATAACATTTTTTTTGATGAGAAGCGACAAGGATGGATGCACTGATCATGATGGATATGTTCGTCATAACATAAAATTTTGTACTTTTTTCATTATGTGTATCCGTTTGAGTCCCAGACGGTTTTGAAAAAACACTGTCGAAGAAGAAGAATGTCGAGAAAACCCAGACAGTTTGAAGTAAAATCTAAACAGCGCGTTCGCGCTGCTTGGGATTCTTCAACAGTTTTTTTTTCAAAACTGTCTGGGTTTTCTCGTCATGAAATCGGAACAGCGCGGTGGCGCTGTTTGGTACTCAAACGGATATATTCGTTACATACAGTTATCTGTTTAAGTTTGTTTGTCGTGAACTGATGTCATTTTTTTTACCGACTTGTTCATGATAGTACAGTGAACGTGTGTGTGTGTATACATATATAAAAATTAAGAAAATTCCAAATGGTTTCTATCATATAACACAAAATATAATTGTTTGGTGCACACAAGGATAAAACACATTGGCACGGCGCGTACACATAAATTCTTGGTTTTTGTGAAAAATATCCAGGCGCGAACGACCCGTTCCTAAGAAACCTCTATAGGGAGTTATAAACTTTATTTTCGCTTTAGAAAGCGTAAGCCCTGGTCTGAAGAAAGTAAAGTCGAACAGTTGACCGGTAACACATCTACACATATTGTCAGACTTTTATATATTTTATAAACCCTTAATAAGAGGAAGGACAAGAGCAAGAACAACAACAACAACAGCAACAATTGCAACGACAACAAGAAACAGTAACAACAATAGCAACGATAACAACAATAGTAATAGCGACAGTGATGGCAGCATAATAAAAAACATCAACAACAAAAGTAAGAACAAAAATAGCTGCGACAACAAGAACAAAAAAATGTGGGCAAAAGTTAAGAACTGAAATAACAACAACAACGAGAGCGGAAAAAATAACAGCTGTGGCAAAAACAACAAAATAATCGCATCAGAAGTAATAACGACCATTACAGCAACAACAATAGCACGAGGAATGTTATAAGTTCCCTTATAACCCTGTTGTAATCTCATATATATTAATTGTATATACTTGTACTGTAACTTTTGCTTTTTCTTTTTGCCTTGGACTACTATTCGATGTTATTATATCCCCACCACCATTTTGTCATCCGATTTGCAAAATTCAAAAGAAAGGTCTAGAACTATTAGCCCTATAGTCTATTAGCGTGAAATACTGAATCGATTAAATCATGTCTGTCCGTCTGTCTATCTATGCGTTTGTGTGTCTATCTGCCAAAAATGAAGATATCGACTTCAAATTTGGTAGAAACAATGGAAATATCTGCACGCAGGTTGATATTGACAGTGGACCAAATTGATCAGAGTACACACCCATGGCGAAGCGTGAAGAGAACGCAACGTTGTTTCTCTAAAGAAAAATCTATGAGATTTTCCCTAATTACTCACAAATTGTGAAAGATAGAAGGTTGAAATTTTCTACATTCACTTTACGGGAAACTCTACTATTATGATAGCAACAACAACAGCACCACTTCTAGTAACGGCAACGATAACAAGGGTCTTTGAGGGAGTCTAGTAGCTAGCGCGAGGTTAGAAAAACAATAACAATAACAAAAACAACAATAAAAACACACATAGTAACAGCAACGATAACAAGGGTCTTTGAGGGAGCTTTAGCAACTAAAGCAATGTTACTGCAACAGTTAAGGACGATGGAGACGAGTCTTTAGAAAGGATTGTGGCAGTCTAGTAACATATTGCTGCCCCCCATTGTCTGATAGGAACTTATCATTATACAAAAAAGATTAAAAGGTAAAATTTCATGTTGAAATAATCCTTAGTTTTAACCGCATCTATAAACTTTAGCTTTAGGAAATTTCTGGGTAAAAATGAAGAATTTAAGCCCAAGTCTGTCAATAAGTTACACAGGAAGGTTTTTAAACCTCCCTTATGATTTGTGCAAAGGAACTCACTTACGCACTAAATTATCCTAAAATGAATATATGAATAAAGTTTTAGAAATGCTAGACACACGCACTACATACATAAGAAAATTACAAACGCTCTTGAATGAAATTGTAAAGTAAAAAAGTAATAATAATAATAATAATAATAATAATAATAATAATAAGAACCGATCGGCAAAAGCGAATTTAAAATGCTTCCAAGATCCCTTGTTTAATAATAAAATAAGTTAAAATTTATTTTTTTTTTTTTAATTATGTTGACACAATTACGTTAAAGAAAAAGGAAAAAAAAGAAAAAAAACATAAAATTTTTGCCAGACGAATATGTCTCTTTAGGTATTACAAAATGCCTTGCTTGTCGGACTAAATGGTCAATTGGCGTCAGTTAATAGTTTGTTTGAGTGCATGTCTTGCCAACCGACCAACCAACCAACCAACCAAACCGATAATCATTCAACAAATGATCATTTCATTAAAAACTAAAAACATTCCACGAGTACTTATGCCAACAAAAGAGAAATGAAAAAAAACAAAAACAAAATAAATAAATAAAAATAAATAAATAATTAAACTAAATTAGATGCTAAACATGTTAATAATGTTTTTGTTTTTGTAAAATTTTTTTATAACAAAATAAATGAATTTTTTTTATTCTTAATTAAATTTAAATTTGTTAATATTTCTTTTTTTTTCAAAAGCACAATTGTCAGCAAAACATTACAAAGTATAATTTTTGAAATAATTTCGAAGATAATTATAATCAGTCTCCAAATCGATCGTTTATTACGTTTATTAGGAGAACGCTTTACTATTTCCATAGCTGACAACATTTTAAGTTTCTTATAACTTTTTTTCGATTATGAATGATTTATGTGCTCGACTGAGAGGCTTGCGAGGTCAATCACTCCGCTTACTTTATTCTGTTAATACAGATTTCTTTACACGATATTGGGCTTTTTGGATTACAGTTATCCAAATTATTGTCTACAGCTAACCAATACTTTTCCACATTCTTCTGATAGAAGATAAATTCCGTTTAAGTTTTTCCAAAAAAAATTCCCAACGTGAGCGAAAATAACGCTTACACAAGCCATAAGGCAAGTGGCGATCCGAAGAAGTAATGTGAGGTGAACGCAGCGGTTGAGGCAAGACATCGTACCACTTGAATGCTTTTAATGTTTAATCGGTCGAGGCTGCGAAAATTCGTACTCACATGGAAAAATGGTTGTTCCCATATACTGCGGTTGTGTTAGAGCAAGAGCTTTGTTGCACTGGAAAAGTCTTTGATACGCTTGCTGCTTTGATTATAACAAGCATGCAACTTGAAGTTGAGCTCACAGATATTCGGACTTGGCATCGATGTTATCACCGACAGCCATAAATTCGTTTCAAGGGAGTTGTTTCGTTGTGCGTTCTGCATACACTTTGGTTAAATTCTGTGTATTATCTATAACGCAAAACCCAACGATAACACTTTTTTGGCATCAGGCAACTACAGTCCAGGGACAGGAATGCTATAGCGCTACGATATCTTTTGAAAATTCCATAAAAATAAGCCCAATACTTTTTCGATCAGGAAACTACTATTCCCATCGCGAAGGCTTATGCAAACCATTGCGGTTGTCAGGCAGGCAGGAGCTTCTGGTGCTCTTGCCGCAACTGGTGGCAGAAATAATGGAAAAAACGAAAGCACTACTGAAAGAAGTATAATAAAGGCTTTTGGTCAGACTTTGCCACAGGGAGCATGTCATCTGAAACTCGATATGGGATGGAGTCTGCAGATGAGACTAGAAATGTGGAAACGGTCATATGGAACTAGACAAACAAACAGATAGATCTATAGATAAAACATTCTACAGACAAATCTGTAAAGAGACCTACAGACAGATAGTTACGCCAAATGAGTTCGAAGATATAGCTAACCAGGACATAACACATAAATACTCCGTGAGGTCTACGCTACTTATTTTTAGATATTGCAGAGGATAGTTAAAGAAGAGTTAATTGTGACATTTTTAAAATTTTAGGTAGGATTTCAGCAACCGCTTACAGATGGAGTACAAAACAGCACTGTATGCTCAAGTAATTGAAAATTTAAAACTGAAGGATTGGATTTCGTATCTTCACAAGAAATCATTCGTCTCTTCAGTGTAATAGAAAGTCCTTTAAAACACAAAGAGAGAGAGCGAAAGTCCATTGAATTCATTTCAAAATTTCTGCAGAGTTCTACTCTAGCAAACTTCTCTCTCTAATCCATTGTTAAATTTTTCAAAAACTTTTTCGTGGGAAATCGACGAAAACCTGACAACTATAGTGAAAAGATGTCTTTCGTTAATTAAAAGCACACGACAGAGTCGATGGAGATGTTGTTTTATTAACTTGAAATTATCAAAATTGAAAAAAATATTCGAACCGAAAACTTTGCTACGTTTTAACAATCAAGAAGACATCGGGACTTCTTCAACCAAACAACATGCCACGTTCTTAAGAGCTTTTGCTTACGTCTGCAAAGCTTCTGGTGCATCGCGGACGATGTTTGCTGAATATCGTATTATTTGGACGTTCGTGTTATACATTAGGCTTGAAGCTAGTGATCGGGCTTTCTCTACTGTTTTGGCAAACATACGCCACAAGGTGATCACAGACATTCTATCTTCTCAGTATTTGAGAAGAGCATACAATCAAGAAAGTCCAGCCGTCACAAAGACACTCGCGTAGAGTTGTAATATTCTCTTTAATGCTTATACAGTTATTGACAAGCAAACGTACTTTACGAATATACCCATTACTTTATAGATTCGCACAAGTTGGAGGACGTTGAGTCGTTCACAGACCTAGGCGTCCTCTTTGACCGTAGGTTACGTTTCAATTTGCACGTTGAGTTCTCGATAAGCAAAGCTAGGTCCACTCTTGGTTTCATCAAGAGGTGGTCCAAAGAGCTAGATGATCCGCATATTACCAAGAGGCTGTATACGTGTTTGGTTAGGCCTATACTTGAGTACGCTTCTATTGTGTGGTCTCCCTCGTACAGGTGCTATGTAGACTCAACTGAATCTATTCAAAAGCAATTCCTGTTGTTTGCTCTTAGGAATTTGGGTTGGGATCCGTCTGCTTCTCTTCCCCCCTATGAAAATAGGTTGCTTCTTTTGTCCTTACCGTCTCTTGAAAAACGTAGATTTGTTCTTGGCGTTTGCTTTGCAATCAAATTAATAAACGGCGCTATTGACTCGCCGTCATTACTTGGAGAAATAAGTTTTAATGTTCCTAACCGCTTCTCTAGGCATTTTACCTTGGTTAAGGTTAGTCATTGTAAATATGATTATGAGCTGTTTAACCCGCTCAGAGTTGTTTGCAAGAACCTGAATAGTGTCTATCACCTTTTTTCATTATCGGACACTTTAAAGTCCATTAATGCAACATTGCTTAATACACGAGATTTGCCAATGTCGTACTTAAACTAGCTCTTAATCCTAAAAAGTCACTACGATTCGAAAATTAATTGTTGTTAACTATTATCGGTTGCCAAACTTATGCATGTTTGCGACGGCTTAGGGGTTCATTTGCAACTGGGTTCTGTACCGGTTGTGGGTGTGGCTCTGTGCTAATTGTGTACATGCTTTTTTTTCTTTTTCTTTTTTCTTTTTTTTTCCTTTTATTTGTTTTATTGTACTTATACTAAGTTTTTTAATAATAATTAATTTAAGATTTACTTTAAGAGTCATTTGAACTCGACTGTCTTTTGTTTAGTTGAGTTTCTGTATAAGTGTAATAAATAAATAAATGAATAAATACCAAGTATCGAATAAAGGCAAATTAAATATATATATATATTTATATATATTTATACAGAAATATATATATATACATATATATATATATTTATATATATGTACACAGATATATATATATATATATATATTTATATACATATATACAGAAATTGGAAATATATATATATATATATATACAAAATTATTAGGCACCTCTATAAAGCAGGTGTTGCGCCTTATAATGTACAATAAAACAATGTTAGCTGCTAAATAATGTTGCGCCATATTTAAATGTTAATTTAAAAAAAAGTAAGAAAATTATATTCGGTTGCGAGTGAATCTTTTATATTCTTCACTCTTAACCTAAAAAGATGAAAAAAGTAAAACAACTAAATTTTCATGTTCCTTAATATGGAATGGACGCGGGCTGATTTTTTCTATTTCTGTTTCAAAATAAAAGGTCAATTCCAAATTCTTTTGCTAATTTGCAGCCGATATATTCAGTTATTTAACGGGAAACCAAATAGGCTACACAGTTGCGCAGACAGACAGGCGAACACACGAACATGTTTAGACGCATTCCAAATTTGAAATTGGCCAAGGACTTATATACTTTATGGGGTTTTCGAAGCTGATTTCTACGCGTTACGAAAATATTGAAAAAACAAATTAAATTTTGATACACTATAACATTGAGTAGGCGTGGCCAATTTTTCCATTTTTGTACTGGTGCTACAGCATTGCCCATAGAATATACGTTCAAATTTTTGTACATTTTTCTGCTGTAGTTTACGGTTAATGGGAAAAAAACTAACTTGTTGTTACTTTTGAAAAAGAGAGGTGCTGTCATGTCTAGTTCTGTAGATATATTCTTCGACCGATTTGGCCCGTTTTGAATATAAACCTGCCTGCAAGAACTGCCAAGTGTTTTTGTCAAATTTGAAGTCGATAGCCTCATTGAGCAGTAGCATGTTTACAATAGACATTACCCAGACGGACAGATGTACACCCGGACATGCGTCAATTGATTCAGAATTTTGATGCTGATCAACAATCTATATACTTTTTGTGGGGTCTCTGGTGCTTCCTCCTGGGCGTTGCAAAAATTTTGATCAAATGAATGCACTCCTCATGCTTCGGTAATGGGTAGAAGAATAGATAATGCATTCTCAGATGCCATAAAGCAAAAGTGGAAATTGAGTTCTTTTGAAATATGTATTCATTTCTTTGTCAGTCTTCTTTCGCTGCTTATAGTGTCAAGAAGCTTATGTGTGTTGTTTGTGAGATGCAAGTCTTAGGTAGAGACTGCCAAGTTAGTAAAATATTTTCGGGGTGCGGTGTGCAATCTGCTATTAAAAGAGATCGCGAAGACTGGCTCCCATACAAAAATAGGGTGAAAACAGGCAAAAAATGCGTGACTACTCAGCGCCCGGAAAGAAAACTTATTCAAGAGTCTCTCAAAAATCGCAAAATACTTCTTCTGAACTCGCTGCAGGTCTATTGGAAGACACTGGAAACTCGTTTAGTCCTCGATCAGTAAGAAGAATTCTTGAAGTAGCTGACTTAAAAGACCGTAGAGCCAAGAGAGGGCCTATGCCCTACGAGTACAACAAAAGCAACCGATTAGAATGGTCATTGTACCGAAGAAGATTGATCTAACACTTTATGGTCCTACGAATCCAACTTTGAAGTAAGTTTTCGCATCACCAGTTCAATTTACTTCCGATCTAACATTGAGTTTTTTTTTTAGATATATTTTGGTGTATGGACCGCCGGCCAGATTATATGGTAACTACCTTCAAACACGGCAGCGGTAAAATCTGGTGCTGCATGACTTCCTGAGGGGTTGATAACATATTCGTTGGCAAAGGCCGCATGGACAGCCAAGGGTACATCAATGTGCTAGAAACTTTTCTTCTTGTTTTTTCTTTTGATATGACCAATTACTTAGGAGACGTCCCGTATTCACGTAATGCGGTCGCGATCAGAAACAAGAGCGAGAAGAGAAAGGAAGAAAGAAAGAAACAGGGAGATGGTGGCCAAAAACTAGTGGATGTGTGTCCAATCGGTAAGTATTATGCCTTATGCTGAGTACTCATTATAGCTATGACCGAAGTAATTTCTATCGCACTACTACGCTACGCATACGAAAACTGTGCTAGAAACTGTCTCGATGCCGTCATTAACGCGAATTCTTGGCGCCGCTAACACAGGCTATAGGTCAAAATCGAGCAAGATACTGCTCGTTGACCATCATGCATTGTCTTAGACAAAATAACATTACCCTGCTGAACTGGCCCAGCGCAGTCTGCTGATCTGAACATCATCGAGCGTCTTTCGCGTATATTGAAGCGTGAGACATGGGAGCAAAAACAGCATTATAACGCACTTTAACAAATGGCTGGGAAGCCTTTACGGCCACTGAGTGCACAAAATTTGCGTGCAGCATGCCCCAAAGGATTGCCGCGGTGATTAACGCGGAGAGTGGATCCACTCAAGTTTTTTCAATCACGATATGAATATCGACACAAAATTAGTTTTTTTTTTTCTTTTCATCCCGAATGTTTGTAACACTCATTGTGCCTAATACTTTAGGTCAAGGCTACATACATTTTTCTTTAAAGTCACAAAAGACGTTTGATTGCTTGTCAGCAAAACTGCAATGAACGGGAAGTTAAGCCGGCTGATCCAAAATTTTAATGAGAAGAAGATTCTGATAATTTTGCGAATCCGTCACTCCTTCATATTGATTATCTGAATAACTAAAACGCCAAATAAATTGTAGGCAATCTGTGCGTAGCAAGCTATCCTTCCTGAACAAATGCCTTACGATATGAAAGGAGGATATTGTTGACGATTGATTGATACTAACCATGATCATCTTCTGAAGTTATGTCACTTTTAGCATCTTCGAGCATTTCTTCAGTAAAATTCGATTCAGGACTTGAGACTTGTACATCACTATTGATATCATTTATATTCCGATCTGTTGTTGCTGCTGCTGCTGCTGCCGCCGCTGCTTCTGTGTATAAACAATGCATTCGATCACTTGATATATCATCATTTGATATAGTCATTAAATTTGTTGCTGACGAATTGATGGGAGTCGATAAAATATTATCAATAGAGAAACTATTTGGAAAACGTCTTCGCACTACCGATGAAGTTTCCATTTCAATATTTATTTATTTATTTTTTTTTTGCTTTTTTTTATACAATCCCGGATATTGAAGCAACAAGATACCGAATGATCTTCCGAACCGAATCTTAATAAAAATTAAATAAGACTGAAATTTTTTGAAATGCAAATGAAATTTTTCATGAGCTAACAACAAACAAAAAAAAAAAAAAGAAAAACATGTTGTTCATGCAACAACACCACTAATGCTTGAATCGACTTAAGTGGAAGAATTGAGATGAAGCAAGCGATCGCGCGTCCTACGATAACAAAAGACAACAACCAATAAGAGCATGAGTTAAATTTAGCCGAAAGAGAGAAGAGAACTAACGCCAAAAAAAAAAAAAAACAAAAACAATATGAAAAGAAAAGAACAGAACAGAAAAATGCAAAACACATGTCATAAATGCCGTACATAAAAGTGCAAGAGTGTGAAGAAAAAAGAGAGAAACTTGTATGAAACATAAGGAGATGTATATAGAGACAAAAAAAAAACCCCACCATCTTCGTAAAAGTTAGTATTCACCAAATATTCCCCGTGAAGGCGTGACTTTATCTTTCGTTATAGATGGCGTTGAATTTATATTTATGAGATCACACTCACTCACTCACACAAATGCCTTTTGTGCTTTATAATTAGTATGATATGAATAAAATACAAAGAAAAACAAAATGAGGAAAGGGGAAAGAAGCAAGAGGAAAAAGGAAAGAGGAAGGAGGAAAGGAAAAGTATTTCAATGACTTGATGTCTCTATTAAGTATCATTTAAAGCCAAATAAATATCATAATTTTTCAACTAATGAGCAACAAGCAGCATCATTAAGATATTTTCTTCTTCTTTATTTTTGGTTTTTTATTTGCTGCGACATTTGTAGCTACATAACAACATAAAGCCATTGTTGTTTTTGTTGTATGTATATATTGCTAAATGTTTTTAAAATTTTTATGGTAAATGCTTAATTTAGCACTTTGTTCAAAATAATTTGTCAATTATTTTTGTGTAAATTTTATTTTAAATTTGATTTAAATGATATATTTCCGACATGAATATGTTAATATACATACATACATACATACATACATACATACATACATATATGCGTACATACGTTTGCAGGTGCTTAGCTTAACTTAGCTTCTAGGTGCGGACATTTTATTCATTTTATATATCTCGTTTTAATTTGCCACGATTTATTAAAGAATATTTTGCAATCAACTTATAATAAAAATTAATTTTCAAATATTTTTATGATTTTTATTTAATTTTTATTATTTTTTTATTCCTCTTTTTCTCGTTTCATTCTACTTCTCTCCGCGATCATACCTTAATCGTTTCTATGTGGATGTCTTTTGACCATTTTTTAGGGTATCTTTATACCCTACACTACTTATGTTAAGTTAGTGTGCACGTATGTAACACGCAGAAGGACTTAAGGTGGAAGCATGTTTTATTATACCGATCGACTCGGAATCATAATCTGAATTAATCTAAGTATGTCTGTCCGTCTGCCCGTCGGATGTCTGTCCATGTACATTTGTGTTCAATCTCCAAGTCGTAATTTCTGCGATATTTCGATTAAATTTGCTACACAGAATGTACTGTGCCCTTCTCTTTCTCTCTTTCTTTCTCTCTCTCTCTCTCTCTTTCGCTCTCTCTCTTTCTCTCTCTTCCTTTTGGCTTTTTTACTAAATTTTATTCTTACGTCACATTCGTACAAGCAGTGAGTATATCTGGATATCATCACTCTTACAAGAGCTCTGTGTCTTTTCCTAATAAGATCCTTCATTGGCGTTCTTATGACTTACACATAAAATTCATTAGAAAAGGTGATCTTTTATTGCTTCTCTAATGCTGTTTTTATTGCATATTCCTATCTGTAGTAATATATCTGAACATTTAAACAACGGGTCTTTCAAGGCCGACTCCCTTTCTCTTTGTAACATTTTATTTTCACACCCTATACCGCCTTGCTACAAGGGTATATTAAGTTTGCAAGGATGTATACAACATCCGCCTTTTACTATACCGTTCAATACAGAATCATGTTTGCCGGCTTGTCCATCTGTCCGCCTTGCTGTGTTCACCACTATTTGGATGGAATTTGGTACACTGACATGTTTTGTGAAAATGGTTCGGATCGGTCCACTTTTTCATCCACTTCCCATATAATATCTTTTTTTAAAAAAGGTTATACGAATAACTGTAGAGGTCGTAGCATGACTATGGTCTCTCCCTTTAACTCCTCTGGTTCTGTTTTCGCTATTATTCGTGCACACAACGGATGTATCTGAATGCCATTTACAGAGCTTACTTTTTTAGAGGTTCTTTACCCTTCTAATGCTTCCTTCTTTGGCATAGCGAAACTAAGCTGTGCATGTGGGTTCCGACTATTGAATGCATATCATTGGAATGGGTCGCGCCTTCAGCCTTCTCTTCTTCAATATTCACCTTTTTTTGGATGTTGTACAAACTACAGCTCATCCTTGCAACTCTCTCTTTTTGATATTTTCTTTTCTCTCTAATTTAATAATCGTTGAGACGGCTTGGTTAAATTTTTACAACCATATACAACCGCATAACTTTAAAATTATCAGATAAGTTTTCTGTCATTTTCAGAGGCTCCATTCTTGGCCAGATAAAACTATATAAGTTTACACATATCTTCCATAGGCGATCCTACAGTATCTTCGTGTAAATAGGAACTTATCGGCCACATTCAACCGATATTATAGAGCATTAGTATTTTATCCTTTTGTTCAAACGTTTAGAACATCTGGAAGGAATCTTCACAGGCTGTAGAAAGTATATAACTTCTTAACTAGTATCAAAAATAAATCCATATAGCCGTGTCTGTTCGTCCGTTTTTCGGTCTCTGTATATTCGTGTGGCCGATTGCGATAATCAATGTATCAGCTTTAAATTTGCAAAAGCATTGGAGGTTATTGCAGATAGATGCCTATATCGGCGAAATCAGTGGAAGGACTCGCTAATAATACAACGTAACATGAGAGCAGCTTTTTTCTCAAAAACGAAAAAATTGCCATTTCGTTGGTGAATACAGACAACTCAGTAATAGTCGAACATAATTTTCTGATTTGCTTTTTTTTAATGTTTTCCCTTTTTTATTTCATGTACAAAAAAGAAGACGGACTGACGGGCAGACAAGCTTAGATTGATTCAGAAAATGATTTTGAATCGTTTGGCATAATAAAACCGCAAATCCTTCTGGGTATTGCGTGCATCCGTACAAATTTAATACATCTCTGTACCACAAGTGAGGTAAGATATAATAAGATGTTATACGGGAAGTGGTGGAGAAAGTGATCCGATTCTAAACATTTGCAATAGTGTTCGTGTTTGGACCAAAATATATCAGCGTACTTATGTGTTGAACATAATAAAACAAGACAGACAGATGGACAGACAAGTTTAAATCCACTCAGGAAGCGATTCTGAATATGTCGATGTAAGAAAAGAGTGTTGCATACATCCACGAAAACTTAATATTCTCTGGTACTACGGGTAATGTATGGTATAAAAACTTTTGGGGAACAACTTAGTGTCTTAGCACAAACCTAAAAGAAAAATGTTGACTATCCTGCTTGATCATCTTGACTCCGATAAAATTGTAAAGTTTTTTCTGCCTTGAAATCGTCGTGTATTTGTACTCGAAACTCAGAGAGCAGAGGTCAGCTACCGGTGAACGTTAAAACGTCAAGTTTATGCCCACTTCGCCAGAATTTCCATGAATAGGTAAACTCTGACATAGATTAGTGTAAGTGTCTTGGGGATTAATAAGCCTTGCACCTTACAAGCAAGTATATCGGGCTGCCGTATACAAAACGAGAAAAACAATTTGTCTTTGTAGTCTATTGAGAATTATTAAAAGAATAATAAAATAAAATAAACGATGCGCATACGTTAAGAACTTATGAGAGCAATTATGAAAATTAAATTGTCATTTTCATTTGTGAAAATAATGTTGTCGGCAAATTTGATCATTAAATTAAATTATTGTGACACAGAGTGAATTTGATTATGAAAGTGTGATATAATGGCGATGATGATGATGATGATGATGATGATGAGGCACAAATGCTTAGAGGACGAATAATAATAATAATAAACTGAAAACATTTTTTAATTTTGTTAAAGAGTAATTGGCTTTAAACCAAAATAGTTGTTCGCATTAAATTTTTTGTTAGTACAAAGTCAAGATAGCCTTATAATGTACTAGCAGCAGTATCTAGCTATTTAGCTCTCTAGTAATTAGAAGAAGTAAAGAGAAATGAAAATGAAAAAAAGAAGAAAATTCCCTCAAATGATTGTATTTGTTAGCAATTTCCAGTCGTTTAATGATGCTGTTACACTTCAAGTTATTTAAGTGTTCATTATAGTTGACATATGCCACAACACTATGTGTCGGCGTCTTGAATTCTCCGACAATAATAAGGTGTGGAGTGTCTTTGAACATTTCTTTAAATGCAATCTGCTTGCGTTTATGTCTCATTAGTTACTCGAAAATGTATTAATTAAAAAAAAAAAATAATAAAATTTTTTTTCAATTTTAAAAAATTTTCAATAATAAAAAATATTAAGCTTAAGAACTAAAAGTCGCGTTGTCGCTATTAATGAAAGGCGATAGATTAACTTTATCTTTCCATATTTATTCATTTATATTTTTCCGATTACATGAACGTATATTCCGTCGAATTAATCAATGCTTTTAAGATTAACGGCCTCAACTATGATATTATGGAGAAAAAGGTCGATCAAGAGCAAGAGCTAAGTCCAAAGTTAACACCCTACAATTCAACATAAGCACTTTTTACGTTACTGTTTTCTAATGTTTAAAAATACTAAGAAACGAACTTAAAGCTTAAACCATAAGAAAAACTCCATCGAGGACCAACAGCGGCAGTACTAGCAAGCGACCTTCACTTTAAAGCTTAAGCTGGGCCGTTATAAGTAAAGAATACCGATCAGAAGCAAAGGTCCAATTAACAAATTGGCGACATTTTTAGGCTTAAAATCCTAAGAAGGAAACATAAATCTAAGTAGCTATATACGGGATTGTCGGCATATCGTTTGGCTCATGCCGGGAAATTTTTTGTTGGATGAAACGTGTGTGAAACGTGTGGCAGCGATGTTTGTTCCGAAAATTCTACTAAATTTTGACCAAAAAAACGTCCACGAGGCGACTCAGCGGAATGACATCAACGACGATCTAAATTTGCTCGAAAGGGTCATAAGTGGTGACAAAATGTTCAAATTTCTTGTCGAAAACCGAGGCTGTGATCAAGCCACAACCATCGTATTCACCGAACTCACCCGCCTGCTCGAGACCGTATCGAAAAAAGCATATAAGAAGTGCTTCGAGGATAGGAAAACGCGCCGGCACAAGTGTGCTATATGTAAGAGGTATTGCTTTGAAGGGAACCAAATAGATATCGATCCGGGAAAACTGAAAAGTGACCCTTTTTTGAAAACTCCTTGTATATAGCCGCTGTATCTTACGCTGCTCAGGTTTTACGCTAGTCAGGTTTTTAATAATTGATCTCAAGTGATGATCAAAAACATTTGTGAATGTTTTATTGTTTTGGGAAATATGTGGACTAAGCTCACTGTAAAACTTGAATTGATATGACGATTATTAATCGCCTAAATTAACCATAGATACTTTATTTAGAGCGAGCACAGACATTTTTATATTCCCTCGGACTGAGTTCGCTTAGGCAAATACCCATTTAAGTGGAAACATTCGCAGTGCAGTTTTGTAGTAGAAATTTCAATACAAAACAAGTAAGAACATTATAGCCGGACAAGGTCGACCATTAAATACCTTACTCTACACCAACTAAGACAATTCTTATTTTTGTATGAAATTACTATTATGAGTCAACTTTCATCATCACGTGAAAATTCTTATTAGGGTAAGATCCAAAAAATAGGCCGAGATGGTCCAAACTTGGTGCAATTAATTTTTTGAAGTATCGAAAATTAGACCTTTTTGTCATACGAGCTTCAGTTTTCGTTATATGGGAGGGGTTTCAACAAATTGCTCCATCCGGTCCAAAAATTTTTACACCAATTTAGAATGCCGAAATATTATTACTTGTCGCCGTTGTGAGAAATTTTGAAAATTAAAGTTCCTTATAACGACTTTTCAAAATAGGCCGTTGTATGGAAAGTGGTTGAAAAAGTGAACCGATTCGAAGTATTTTCGATAGTGTTCGCTTTTGGGCCAAGGCACGTTTATATATGTGTAACATCTCCTAAAATCGCAACTTGCAGCTTGAACATATAAATGCATCGACCGACGTCAGACGGACAGACAGATTTAGAAAATAATTCTAAATCCATCGATATGTCTTAAGCCAAAGACATATTACATATGTCCGCGGAAACCTAATGAACCCTATACCACAAGTGTTGTGGGGTGTAAGTACAAGGAATCTTTTAGTCAACACGTTTATTTTGCGAGTATTTCCAAATGTAGTTAAATGTAAGGTTTGTTGACCTGATCTTACTCAACAAATTTTTTTCATGGTGAAGTTTTTCATTTTTTACATTCTTTAGTACACGTTAGCTTAAGGTGTTGTGGCAGATTTTTTTTATATTTTTTTTTTAAATAAATCTACAAATCGGCGGATAACTTAGATCATGTGCCCGCCTATATTAAAATCTCTACCATACTGGAGATTTGAAACCGCGACCATTGAGTTGTTAGTCGCTATCCTTTACCTCCCGCGGGTAAAATTAATGAATTTTAATTATATGAGTAAATAATCAAGTTAAAAATTTTGGGGATAGATCTCATGTGCGAGACAGACTCTCCACTTCAAACTCTGTTATATAATAATGAGTAGCGGGCTTCTGCTCCATGAGGACCATAAAAACTAAAATGTTCCTTTTCTTCATCAAAAGTATCTTCAACAATCCTTTTCGAAGTCGACTGGGCTCACAGCAAATACATACCGAATTAAAAATTTCTTATCATAGAAGAAGAAGACTTGGATTGTCAATCTGAAACTTTGCCTTTAATTATTAATACCCATTACGAATGAAGCAACAGCTTACCCATACTTAGAGTTGTGTCTGGCTTTTCCGGATGAAGATTGGACAGACTTTCTTTCACTTGTCTATTATTATTGCTATTGTACCAAATAGCTAGGGGTGTAAAAAATTCGATCTAGTCCATAAGCAACATCTATCTCTCTTGACTTTTTGTTTCTCTTTATATTTAATTAGATAATTGGTTATAATTTATGATCTTTCTTTTGTGTTATATATATGTGTAGCAATATTACCACTGCCTCCGCCACATGCATTCAATGTGCACTGTCATGCTAATATAATAGTTCGTGTGTATTATGTATTCTTCTGTTTTATTCACAGCATATTTCCGAGAAAAATAAAGACATCTGATTATGAATGAGAACGACAACAGCATAAACATACATGCATGTAATCTTGTCATTTTATAGGCATTTAAAATATTATAATTTTTGCTCTTGCGACTCTTGCTCGCCTGAAATAAAGAAACAAACCCATATGAATACAAAATTATTGCTGTTGAAAAATGAGATAATTTTTAATGAATGAAATTATGATTTAATACAACTGATACTATACTATAAGGATCATTTTAAACCTTGCCTACGGTCATTATGAACTGTTCCGAATTGTCCGAAAGAAAAGAAGTTTCTTTTGGTAGTTGCTTTCAAATCCTGTTCGAATTTCAAGTTAGTAATGTACTATACGATGACTTAAGCAATTTCACCCCAAGTGACCAAAATTTAGTACCGTGACTTTACCGCTTGAACTCGGATATCGGCTTCATAGGACAATGTCTTTACTCTCGCGGACGATATAATCGCATATAATGGTAAAATGTTTATAGGGCCAATTACCTTTGGAAAATTGAAAACTTTCCATCATGGCAAACAAAGCCAGAGGATATAACGAAGGAGCATGCTTGAGGTTAACATTTCCGACTCACTGATATATATAAATATATATGAAATGAACCTTCTTTTAGTTACTCACTAAGCCGTAATTAGTTATCCAAAAGCCTTTAAGATCTCCTTTACGTAAATGTTGAGCGTTATGCTGCAGATCTCACAAATTACAAGTTTTTTGATATGATCTCGGAGCATTCAAACATTTGAGATATAATCCATTATTATGTCCAAGCTTGCGTCTAGGAGAACAATTGGGCAGAGCTACAAGAACACGTGATCCTATGATTATAAGAGATAGTCTTAGAAGTTCAATGAACAAACATCAACAAGATTATCAAATGGACCAATGTCACGTAAATGATAACTAATGAGAAAAGGACGACAATTGGGAAGAAGAGTAGATTGTTACTCTTCTCAGTTTCCATGCTTTTCTGCTCCTCTTTTAATATGCAAGTAGCAGAGCTAGTAATATAGGTAAACGTTCCTAAAGCCGATTAGCCAAGTGTGCAATAGAATGTCGAAAGACCCTGTAAATTTAGTTATACGCAATGACATCCATCACAACAACGAAATTAACGTCGCGGTCACAGGGATAATTCATATAGTGAAAGTGAAACCTTATTTTGCTCTCGTAACATTTTCAAGAGCGTAATAGCGCCTCTTTGGAGACTCGTCAGGTACGAACTGGTCCTTCATTTTCTTTACTACTACGCCTCTCTGCGACGCACCAAAGAGCCACATCAAGAGGCTGGTATTGCAATAGGCGCAGAAAAAATCAATAAATCATTGAAAGCAAAATGCAGGACACCGGCAAGCTACAACAGTTCTTTCAGCATTGCACCCGAGCTATTGGAATTACGAAAGAGCGACATATATCTTGCAACTAGCTTCTACACGGATCACAATTGCCGCAGGTGAAAAATATTGGGATCGGTATCTCAGATATCGCACTATGCAGATTCTGCAAGGAAGCGAAGAAAACGTCCCATGATATTGTATGCGAATGTGCGGCTATCTGCAGAATCAGATACCTGGTGTTTGGCGAACACATTATAACGCCAGCCACACTGTGACACTCTGAACCTAAGAAAGATAAGGATCCTAACGTTGGAGGAGCACGAGAGCCAGCACAACAGATTTTTTTAGGTCGCAGAATGGGTTGCTCACCATATTGCAATAAAACCTCCAAAGAATGCCAGAATGCATCTTTATGAACAAACAGTACTGCCTAACTGTATATCAGTTTGTAGAGTGTTCATATGATCTCTGGCAGATGCTTGCGAAGATGACAAACTTTTGCGGGTTATAAAATGTTCGAGGAAAAATTTTTTTTGATTTTTTTTGTTTTCTCTTTAAATGAAAGTACGAAAAATTACTTTTTTAAAATGATTTTTGCAATAAAATTCGCGGAAATTCTATAGGAAATGAATAATGACTGTTAACCAAGTGATATGTGCATAAGCATAAGCAGAGATTTCCTTATTACAAAACATGAGTTAAGTAATTTTTCAATGTTCCACCCCTTTCTTGGTGTACATGGAGGACATGTTCTAAGTACTTGTATAAATATTTCAAAAAAAGCAAAAAGAAAAATGTATTTGTATTAATTGTTTATGTAAGTGTGTGCACGTGTATGCATGTATGTCAGATTGTCTTATTTAACACTATACGACTAATTAGTCATTTGAAAATCATGGCAGACATAAATTAATAATGATCAATTTACAATTTACTAAAGGGTATCCAAGAAGGCCACGAGGTATCTATCTTATGATACGATATGAAATCGAATCGCATACTAAGGTCAATGATTACACTTTGAAAAAGAAACAGTGTTATGATTAAAGCCATAATTCTAAGATTTGTCAAATGGTTTAAGAGGATATGTTAAATGAAACAAGAAAGAAAGTTAAATTCGGTTGACACCGAATCTTTTATGTCCACTACTGTTTACCACCGAAATAAAAGTAAAAGAAGTAAAAGACAAAATTCTCATGTTCTATAGTAAGGAGTGGACGCAGTTGATTTCTTTTATTTGCAAAATAAACGTTTTTGTCGTAGAGGCATGTGGGCGTTGTAGGCGTGTCCTTCGAAAAGTTAGGTCAATTCCAAATTCATTTGCGAACTTGTAAGCGATGCCTTCATTTTCGCTAACGGGGGATAAGGTTTACCACTAATATTACATAGCTGCGCAAATGGGCAGGTGGGTAGACGAACAGGCGGACATGTTCAGGTCCATTCAAAGTTTGAAGCTGGCCAAGAATTTGTGCACCTTACGGGGTTTTTGATGCTTGTCGCTGCGCGTTATAAAGCTATTGAAAAAACAATTAAAGTTTGATACACTATAATAAAGGGGAGGCGTGGTCAATTTTTTTCCACGAATGCAGCAGCATTGCCCTTGCAATATGTGTTCAAGCTTTTGTACATTTACCTGCTATAGTTTGCTAGTAATGAGCGAAAAAATAAAACAAAAGCGGAGGTTGTCTCAGTTTACGTGGTGCTATAGTCGCGTCCTTCGACCGTTTTGGCCCATTTTCAATACCCACCTACATGCAAGAGCTTTCACTGTTTCGATAGCTACATTTTCGGGAATATTACGCAGAGGGGCAGACGAACAGAGGGACAGGCGGACATGCTTAAATCGATTTAGGGTTTCTGGGCGTTGCAAACATTTTGACAAAATGACTATACCTTCTCCTTCGGTGAGGGGTATAAGAATTTTTCAAAATTAATAGATAAGGATTCGATGCACTTGTTAAACGCGTAAAACGATAGCATACATTTCATATATGGATTCGAACGAATATCTCACATGACATTACCACAGAATTATGCACACAACACAGAGGTACAGATGTTATGAAAGTAAGAACATTTGAAGAAATGAAGATAAGTAACAACTATTTGCAAATCACTCTATACGAACTTTAAATACCTTACGTAAATAGGAGAACAGAATGGAGTTCTGATTAGATGGACATAACACCTGTTAAATAATCCTACTTCCAAGGTTATTGTATCCAACTGGCAATTTCTTTCCTTCCTTCCAAAGTCATTATGCATTTTCTTTACTTTTTCCTAAGGCATAGAGAGAGAGAAATTATTTTCTTTGTTCTTTAATATCTAATTTTAAATAGAGTTATGTGTGCTTGCATGTATTTATTACGATTTCCTTGATTTTTGTCTGTTAAGTCTGTCTGCATTTCATTCATTTTAAGTTAACATCCTCCAGCCTTCTTGTTGCTCATCTCTCTTCTTTTTTTAATTAATGCTTTCAACTTTATCATTTACTTGTTGCCCTATAAAAATCTATAACGTAAAGTTGAATAACTAACTAAATGTATGGATGTGCGTGTGCGAGTGAGCATGTGATTTATGGACTTTTGTTGACAAACACTTGAAATGGTGATGATTTATAATGAAGATGCACGCATTAGTATTAATTATTTGAAACATCTTTTGACACGGTTTTGCTTCATTTAAATACGAATGGGAGTTAACTCGATTGTGTTGTCGTTTTCTTCTCTTTTTTTTTTTTTCTAAAAAATGTGGAAAATGACACTGGAATTTTTTGAAATTTAATTTTATTTAAGAAATCGACTAAGAGGATGCAAATTTAAAAAAAAATATATATTTGTTTTCTTTTTTTTTTTTTTGATTTTTTACATAAAAAATAAAACCTTAAAAAAAGATTATTAAGATGTTGTCTTCGATTGATGGTTGAAGCGAAAGAAGTTGTCATATACTAAGATTTTGAATTTCGATCTTCCTACGTACCTTAATATCAAAAATCTAGTCTTTCTTCACAAGCTCACCCATTTTCGAATGCCGTGATATAAGTCTGTTCGCTAAATCTGAAAGGACGTTGAATCCTGGCCGACACCGACACAAGTATTTATAATTTTCCAGAATAGTTTTTATTAGCATTATTAAATTGTGGAACTCACTACTACTCAAAATCAAAATGATTATTAGCCCAAGTAGACTTAAGGACCTTCTCTAATCCATAACTGTGTCTGTGTCTATGACTACTTACAATGTTCTTATAACATCCATAGCTGATATCAGTTTATTAGCAATCGCGCTGTAAGAGATTTTATAATCCTTCTCATTGATCTTTTGAAGCAACTTGGCGTGCTTTTTTCAGCTTTGGCTTTTGGTATTGGAATGTCTTTGGTTTCAACTTCACAACCATATACATACATTTCGTCACCAGTCATGATCTTTTCGAGCAAATTTGGATAGTCGTCAATGTCGTTCAACAGCTACTGAACGAAAGTTGTGCAACGGTTCGTTTGGTCATAGTTTAGCAATTTTGGAACAAACTTCGCTGTCACATAATTCGTAGCTAAAATATCCGAAAAAATTGCTTGGTATCAGCCACCCGATATGCCGACATACTTAGCACCTTCTTGAGCAGTATTTCGATAATTCTTCGTAACGATTTTCTTCACCGACTCGACATTTCGATCAGTTGCTGAGGGCATCGCCATTAACATCTTCTCAGCCTTCTGTGAAGAACTTGTACCACTTATAGATATTTCTTTTGCTCAAAGCCATTCTTTCATACAAATTCCCATAGCAGTGACTTATTTTCTTTGGCTTTTGGTAACATCACACTTTCCAAGAAGTTTTTATATACAAATAAAACACATAAAAACGACGCCATCTCAGGAAAAGCAGTTCCATATCATAAGAAGATATCTACCGCCATGCTTCACAATTTCTGTAGTACAACTAATGTGGAATTTTTTTTCCTTTTCGTAGGTCACGTGATATTCCGAAATCAATTTGAAACTGTTTTGTCACATCTGAAGGTATCTTTTACCAGTTCTATGGTATAGAACTGAAAAATTGACCTCGCATCTATTACTCTGTCCATATGTGTATATTATTCGCCTTTGATCTTAGCAGCATAGGGGTATCATTAAATTCTTTTTTTCTTGGTTTTTTTAAACATAAATTAAGTTTTGAAACGTTACTAATGAAATTGAAATAAATTGAAAAATAAATAAATATCTATTTGTCTATGTACAATATTTTTAAAAGTCTTAACAAAAAACAAAAAAGTGAATAATTAATTTGAAAAATTTACTTATAGAAATAAGACAAAATCAACCTCAATATACATATTTAAATTTTAAATTTAAATAGTTGTCATCTGTTAAGCGTTAAGAACTGAAGAACTTAAAGACACAAAAATGTGAAAACATATAATAAAATAATCGTCTAAATCTAAAACATAATCACTTAACAAGAGCAAAATGACATAAACTAAAAAGCAAATTATGATTAATGTCAAAGAGAACATGAAACCTACAACAAACACAACATGATCATAGAAGCACATATGCGACTAGAAACCACGCACACGCATTATATTAGAAGCCTCAATGAAAAAGTGTGCTACACATAGCTAGCTATGGACTCCTCATGTTGGGTAAAGTTAAACATTATCGTAAATTTATTAATAAGTAGGCAGAGTTGACAAAAAAAAAATGCACAGAGCGCCGCCTAATATCCTCTTGAATGAAGAAATATATATAGAAATGTAATTCTGTAATATAACAGAATTTATATTAATTAAGAGAAAGATATTGAGAGAATATAAAAGGTGTGATAGCAAGATCTATACACATATAGAGCGGTAAGGAAATAGATAAATAATAGCATTGTCTCACCATAGCGTAAACGCCTACTTCCTGTTTTTTTTTTCTTCTTTTTTTTTGATATTTAAATATTTAAAAAACTTGTAAATTCTTTTAAACGCGTCTGGGGTCATAGCAACTGAACGTTGCACAACTCCCCATCTCATTTAAAATAATTAGTTTATTATATGTTGGCGCCATTCTCAACGCAATGTAACGTAATTGCTTAAACTTCAAAATGTCTCCATAGGTTTTTCTTTACTTCTTAAAAAAGTCATGTGATAAAAAAATTATTCAAGAAATATTTTCTTTGATGCCTACTTACCTTTATTTAGTATTAGATATCTAAAAAAAATTATGAAAGCCTGTCTCTCAAGCACTATATATAGCGGTAGTGGAGCATCCTGTTAATTCAGGTAACGGTTAATTTGTAATATTGCATCTCTTACCCTATGGGTTGTAAGTTAAAAACTGTCTAATTTCTGTTTTGGAGAAGAGGGAAAGAGTTTCCAAAAAATTAGGATCATTAGCCAACACGGCAGGGGCTTTTTTCACATAAGTGTGCATATATCAAGTTTTGAATTTCAATTTCTCGTGACGCCAAGTGTCGAAACAAAGGATTCACATAAGTGAAAGTTGAGCAGAGCATTACCTTGATCAGTATTACATACAATACAATTTTTACATACAATATTACATACATTATATATACTTTGCGAATGCGTTAAATGGTTACGAAAGCTGCCTCGTTGATTTAAATCCTATCTATTTAAGATGATGATCTTCCTTTCCTCATTTCTTCCCTTTCTCTCATTTTGAGATGATGTCTACAATGAGAAGAAAATTTCTATTTCGATTTCAAATTATTAGTTAAAATTTATACAACTGTTTTTTCATTCTTTCTACGGTCATGTCAACTTGGAGACTGGGCTTGCTATATTAAGTAATATATATATACCATATATTCGCTGGCAAACTCCAAAGTCCACAAAATATTTTAAATAAATCATAAGAAAATTCAAAATTTCCATATAACATATAGATGACATACACACATATATATTGTTTCCATATGAAACGATATCTGCTTACCGTAGGTAAGATTTGGCTACGTATATACTTCCGCCAATGATGGATAAAGACAGTTCCAACAATTTCGAAAAAACTTCTGCCAATTACAAAAACAAATACTATTTTCTTTCACAAACAGTGCAAGCATGCGCAAGCCTATATTCTTTTCTATAGCGTTCAAAAATTTTGCATTTCCATACAAACTATTTTCACTAGCAACGTTTCAAAACCTAAGCAGTATTCCCTGTAGACTTCTAGTAATTTTCCGGCATTATTCTTCACTAAGCAATTTCACTTATATAAACACTTTGACATTCTTTCTTTCCTTTTCTTTCACTTCTAATAGGAAGCAGTAATTGTTCGAATAAAATATTAATTTTCTATATTTAATGTTTTGTTACACGTAAGCTTTTTTATTTTCATGATATCTTAAATAAAACGTTTTCCGAAAATAATCGCTTAGAAAGTTCTTTGACTTTTTTGTCTAACAGAACTAAAACATTATGTAAAAGAAAACTAAAAATTACTTTACAAAAATATTTTAAGCATTTCATTAATTATACATTAATTATGTTAATAATATTAATTATATAATAAATTAGGAAATTTATTTATTGATATAATTTTAGATAAAGAATTGCGATCATAAGTAAAACAATACGTTCTTTAACAATTCTTCTTCTTTTATATTTTTGAAGTAATCAATGCAAGGTAGTAACGGAATATCAAAAACTACTACTTTAAACATGCGTGCATTTTTGTCATAACAAATTTTAAAAAGTTTTTAATTAAAGACGATGATGTTTGTCCTTAGTAAATTAATTTTTCTGGTGAAAAATTTTAATTGGTTTCTAAAATAATTGAAATATTGATAAATGAAATATCATCTGACTTCTGAAAACTAATTTATAAAAGAAAGTTTTTTTTTATTTATTTTTTTGTCTATATAGTATAATGAAACGAATAAACGATGGAATGTATACAAACAAACATAACGCCCGCAAGTTGATGATACCGAATATTGGATCGCCTGGATCGTAACATATTGCTAGTGTTTCTAAAATATGTTTAAATCGAAACGTATTTGGATAAGTTGCTAACCTTGTTAAACGACAAGCTATCCGATTAAATTATGACGTTCAGAGTAACAAGAAATGCAAGAAAATAATCTCAAAGGAAGCAAAAAAAGGAGGGGCGATTTATGTTTAAACATGTATTATTTTGTTGGATTTTAAGTATTATACCTATTTTCTTCATTTAATTGCAGATTTTAATGAAGGTGATATATTCCACCGCAAATTTGATGATTTTGAATTTCAACCGTATGAAGATAAATGAATGGACGGGCAGATAACTAAATCGACTAGGAATTACATACAAACTATAAATATATGTTCTTTGTTGGATACCCATTGTGATCTTCTTGGCTGCATAAGCGGCATCAAAGAATATTGGGTATACATAACACGTCACTCAATAAGTCTCTGGTCCGACACATGTATGGCAATACTGTTAATAAGCCCATATAATTTTTAATTGTCTATGTATGATTATAATAAGTACCATTTACCATTGGCATTGCCTGGAAAAAATTATGTCGACCCTTGAGTAACAAGAAGGAAACTTATCGAAGACTTGGTAACTTTAAACAAAGTCATATGGACACCGATGATTTTCAAAGCTCTAGTCGTTCGAATTCGCCAGTAGTTCCAAAAAACATAAAAGAAGTGCACAACTTTGTTTTGGAAGTAGCTTGAGACAGCAGACACCCTAAACGTAGTGAAAGGCAAGCTATTCACCATTTTGCATGGACATTTATCCGCAAGGTGTTCGAAAGGTCTTTTCGATGTTTGCATCTTTCACTTGGTTATTGTTGATTAAAAACAACAACGGATTAGCGAGCGAGATTTTTTCATGGGATGAAACATGGTACTGTCACTGTACTCCAACATCGAACCGGAAATCAGCCGAGTGAATAGCGATCGGCGAAAGCCGTCCAAAGTGTGGAAGAAGCTAAAGGTCAGTTGGGAAGATTACGGCGTGCGTATTCTGGGATGCGCAGGATGTAATACTCGTCGATTACTTTGAAAAGGGACCGAGGATCAACAGTGAATATTATCTAGCATTGCAAAAAAAAAAAAAAACAAGGCAAGTTCGATCGGAGATTTCTTTGCCTTTATAGCTGACTGCAAAATGTTTTTATTTCTATTTCAAAAACATTTACACTTTTTTTTTTTTCATTTCAATTGAGATAACAAACAACACTTTTTTAATTAAATCCAAAATTAGCTAAGAATGTGTTACTCTGACCTGATTGCCAATTAATTAAAGCAATTACTCAAAAGCTTTTGTTATTTGACATATGAGCCAATAATCGGGTAAATGAAAATATTTCAATACGAAATCGTTTTCATTTTGCACACAACGTGCAGCTCTTCTCCCTTCCCTCAAATGAAATGTTCTTCGGGACTGTAACTAGCGGTAAATTGCTTTGGTATGTTTTCGTTTTATTTTTACATTTTTTCTTTTTTTCTTACAGAATTTTCTTTTCTTCTACAACAACTTCGTCGGAATACAGTGCGGCCTATGTGTAAGGCGTAGCAAACTTCTTGTCTTGATCGCAACATAAGTAGATGTAGATATATCGCTTTGGCATGCTAATTGGAATATAGTTTTCCAACCCTTTCCTTTTTGCCTTCAAACTCACTGTATTGTACCGTGATGTAAATTTAACACTCTTGCTTACATTTTGGAAATTGAAAAAAAAAGAAAGCGAAGGAAAAAAAACCAAGATTTTAAATAGGGAGGGAGACTCGCATTTATTTCCCCCTCATTAACAGACTAATTCTCACAAGTATTTATGGCTGCATTCTTGTTCTTATTATTGTCGCTGTTGTCATTGCTGTATTGTTGTTGGCGTCATTGTCGTTTCGTCTTCGGCAATTTGATATCAAACACTTTTACAGTCAGATTACAAGTGATAATTGCCGTTGGCAGATTTATGGCCCGAACTGATGAGCATATGTTTTAATTAATTTCCAAGAAAGTTTGCGCACTTTTTCCATTTGGCAAATCAACACAAACATACGACTTTGAAGAAGATTGTAACATGTGCTCTGCAAGATGCTCATACATACATACATACATACATACATACATACATATACGCATGTGTGTCTGTGACTTTTATGTAATATGTTTACAACTCAGTCGATTGCTGAGATTTACAAGCATAGCCAGGGGAATTATTATCCTCCTCGTTACACAGGCACGAATCATTGCTCAAAGCAATGATTGATTGTAGAAACTCATGAATAAAAATTTTTAAGGAAAAATTAATTTATTATAATTATATATATATATGTTTATTTTAAATAATTTTTAATTTTTCTAAAAAATATATTTTTTCTAAAAAAATCATAAGAAATCATCACTGAATGTCGATATTATTGCATGAGCGGTCCAATGTTTTCGTATGAATTTAGAATGCGGAAATGCTACTACTTAGTTACCTTTGGCGAGGAAATGGCTTTTCAGATTAGGGCGCTATATGGGGAGTGGTGGAAAAAGTCGACCGATCCAAACCATTTTCAGTGTCATTCGCCCTTGGGTCAAAGTACGTCTGTGTACCAAATTTCATCAAAATATCTCAAGAAGTGCGATCTGTAGCTTGAACACAAAGGCATATGGACGTTCATCTGACGGACAGACAAACAGATCGGCTTAGTTTAATTCAGATAACGTTTCTGAATCGATCGGTATAATAAAACGTGGGTTTTCTGCGTGTTACATACGTCCGAACTAACTTAATACACTTTATGGTATAAACATGATGAACTTAGGGTATAAACATGATTTTATAAAGAAAAATTAATTTCCCTCGCATGTTCAACTAAAAAAAAACGGGGAAACCCCAAAAAAAAAATTTTAAATATTGCAAGAGCGAGTTTATTATATTTTCGATGATAAAGATTTTAATGACTAATGATAATAATAATAGTAAGTATAACAATAATAATAATAATGTTAATAATAACGGTTATATATATAAAAGTTATTATAAATAAACAAAGCAGCAACAATTCCTTACAATGTAAACAAAAATTTCAATTTGCGACAACAACTATGCACGGTGCCAAATTTACAGCAAAAAGTACATGCGGCACTCGATTTACAATACAACTACATATGGTTTTACGTTCAAAATATAAATAATGTAAAGAATAGCACTAGCAGGCCGAAAATGCTGGTTGTTTTTGTTTTGTTAAAGCAGCGATAGATGCTTTAACAGACATCGTAAAGATTTTCAAGCATCCAGCATATTGTGATTGTCTGTAAATAGCATAGGAAGAAGAAGAGGACATTTAGTAAATAGAACGAATTTGTGCATTTCCAGTGGCGTTCTCAGAAAATAATCAGCAAATTATTCAGAAACAAGTGATAAACGTTAACCTAAAGCAAATTTTTGTATTTTCTGTAGTTTTCCTTAAGTAATAGGAGCTTATGTGGAACTACGTGTATTAATGAATTTGCCAATTAGAATTAGATTCTTATTCGATTGTTAGCGAAAAATGTTTTGTAACTCGTTAAGAGTTGCTATAGTATAAAAATGTGTTAAAAGGAGTAAATTGGGGGTTGTGTTGTGACGTGATCTGTGCAATTGACCTTGAATGTGTGTTGCCGTTTACAACAACAGGCGCATGTATATAAAGTTATGTTTATAAAGGAAATTTAAGGCTTACATATTATTGTCTTTCTCTCCCTCCCTCTCTCTCTCTCTCTCTCTCTCTCTCTCTCTCTCAATCAATTATGTTAATATTATTACGAGAAATTCCGGGTTTGCAATCAGCGATTTGGATTCTGGTAAGTGAAAATATTTTACCATGAAAACTATGCATCTATATATTACAAAAACTATTACCCAAAGTACATATGAGGATTTATCTAAAACCGCCTGTAAAATTTGCTTTACATTGGTTTTTATTTTCCCTTAAATTGCTTTGGTTTCATCTTTGTCTGCTTGATATTCTAACACCTTCGCACATAGGCAGACACTTTATGAAGAGTGTAAAGAGTTAATTAACTAGATATCGTGAATCGATGCAATAAATAGGCCCCACCTAGGTCCATCCATCGGACTTTGTGAAAATTGAAAGGAAAGTTAGAAACAACCAAAAACACTGTAGTGAGACACACTATAAATATCCTACACCAGCAAACAATTATTCATATAATGACTTTTCAAAGTAAAACGTTATATAGAAAGTGATCGAAAAGTGGTTCGATCCGAATCATTTTCAATAGCATTCGTTCTTGAGTCAATATACGTCAATGCACTAAAGTTCACACAAATTTGTCTTGTAAGCGGAACTTAAGAAGGACAGACAAGAATACCAAATCTTATCAAAATATTTAAAAAGTATGGCCTGTAGATTGAAGACAAGCAAAGAAGACGGACGGACACGCTTAAAACAAATCAGAAAATGATTCTGAATGGGTCGATATAATAAAAATGAGGTCTATCTCAAGCCCTTTTGCGCGTTGTATATATCCGTACAAACTTGCTATGCCCTTTAGCCGCACTTATCAATAATTTCAGAGTTCTAAGCGATTTTAATCTAATATTTGGTAGGTCGCCTATTTAACCTACCGACATTTAAGAGGACATCCTTGTAATTATTGAGATTGTGCGGTTCGCTATAAAGTGAATGAAATTTAATTTCCTTGCTACTAGTTACTATTAAAGTTCTTTACTCAGCCTTTGCGTTTTTATTTTTCGAATTAATTTCACATTTCGAGTCTGGGTATTCGGAAAAATAATTCATATAACGACCTGCTGAAGAAGAAGTGATAAGGTCACCTTACACTGCCTTACAAATAAAAACATTTTTATCAAAGACAATGACTTATAATATAACTGAGTTTAGGGTTTGTTGAAACACCCTGTTCTAGCATTTACAACCACCATATGAGAGAGAGAGCGAACGAGAGAGGGTGCAGAATTGCTTACTGATACTAGAGGGAGATAAAATAGAAAGAAAGAGCGAAAATTTGTTCTCTTTATTTATTTATTTACTTTTTTTCTTTTTTTGATGATTTTTAACTAAAATTTCTATTTGAATTGCAAAATAAATTAAAAATAAAGTGTGTCTGCGTTGTTTATTGACTAAGGTCAGGGTACTATTGCTTAGAAATGAATTATTGTTGTTGTTATAGAAAATCAATGTATAATCATTGAAAATTGTTTATTTATAAAAAACAAAAAAAGCAAAAAAACAAAAATTGTAAACCTGAGAAAAGTAAAAAAACTCTTACATAATTTGGAAAACTGAAATGAACAAAAACGTATTTTTAGTGACAGAGCAACATACAAAGCAAACATATATACATATATATATATATATAGAAAAATGCTTGGTTAGATGTACGGTTACCTTGATTTATAACAAAATATATTAAAATAATATAAATTTTATTTTCTTAATTTATAGCATTTGCTTAGGCTAATAATTACTGACATGACTTGTAAGTTTAATTTCTTTATTGTTTATTTATTTATTTAGAATTTAAAAACAATTACTGTGCGTGGAATTTATTAAGGTTACGCACTTTTTTTATTTTTACACAAGCACCCACATGTACGTACATGTGTATATATATATGTATGTACGTATAATAAATTTCTTGCGATTAAATATTTGTTATAATATAAGAATTTATTAGCGGAAACGTTTAATAATTTTTTAAAAAAAAATTTTTAGTTATAATAAATAATAAAAAGTCTTTGTACGCATTTTCCATGGTCAAGGTTAAATGTCTATTAAAATTATTATTCATTGTTGCAAAAAAAAAAAAAAACAAAAAAAATGTAAATTAATAATCAAACTAAATTTATTTGGCAATAAGCCATTTGAGTCACTAAAGCGACACTGGACATGGATGAACAATGAATTACAAAATTTTTGATAACAGAAATGTCATGAAACTCTTTGATCTATTTACCCTAATTATATTTTTATTAACTGGCTTTGGTTGATAACGTTAACCTAATAAAAAGCAAACAAGGAATTTTTATTCACCTTACGACGGTTTATACATATATATATGTATATATATATATTTATACATATATGTGTATATGTATATATACATGTTGAATGTTGAATGTTTTTTTATTAATTGCAAGCATGTCAGTAAACTAATTTAAGAGCCATAATAAAAAAAAATTTATAGCTGCCAGTAAAAGGTGAAAGTATACTAAATTTGTGCATTACTTTGTGACATCGTAGTCATCAACTACGAGGGCAAGCCGCACCGCGACCTAGAAGATCTCTTGTACACGCTCATGCCTCTAGCCCTCCAGTTTTAGGATTTTTATGGATCCCGCCATCTTCTTTGGGCAGACGCACCACACCTTGACCGGCGTAGTAAAATGCTCGGCACACTCTTACCGCTTGATTCTGCAAGTGGCTTCACTTTCACGTAGGACATGCTGGGTGGTTTCACTAGTCTCTTGGCAGAATTTCCATGAATTGGTATCAAACATACCCATCTATTCAAGTTGGTATCTGAGGGAATTATGATCCGTGTACGGAGGAGTGCGATAGATCCTTTAAGTCACGGTACAGATTGTGCACTCAATTAATAACAATAACACCACAAAGATGCGATCACTAAAAATCAGCCAAGAAAAAGAGAAAACTCTCCTCTTACTTAGTTCCACTTGTATTTGTAAGATGAAAAGCATAAAACAACGGCGGTATGTAAGGGGTATTTTGGTTTTATGACATGTCACTAGTCACAAGAGCCTGTGACTGTTTTTCGTTATTATAGTTTTTGTGACTTAATAGAACTCTCCATTCATATCAAACGAAAAAAAATAAATAAATAAAGGAAAAAGAAATGCTGGTCACTGTCTTGTGACTCCCTTGTGTCTTTGCGTTGACGTTATTTCGAATAGAGCTCTAAGATCATCAGTAAAGATTACCTCATTTTAACTCAAGATTGATAGGGAAACACGTATTAAACACTTTGCAAAACAGGTAATATCGACTTTAATCTGCATAAATGCTGAAGCTGCCTTAGACTAAGTAATCGTTCAACCCGTTTCTTTATCATCAAAACCTAAGTTTTGCTTTAGTAAAAAAGCTCAATGTTCTTCACGTTCGCTTTTAAATATGCTCGAGAAGATTGCATAGATGCATATGACAAAGTTTCGGTTATAACACATCACTCAATAAGTCTTCGGTCTAAGGCATATACGACAACACTGCTGGCAGACCCATATGATTTTTGATGATATGTTATGTAAGTATCGTTATTATGATAATTAATGCTTCAGCTCTCATAGTAGGTTAAGCTAATCCGCTCTGTGGGAAACAATCCATCAACTATTGTCATCAGAGAGCACAAGAAGAGTGCTTTTGCTTCTCGTTAAGAATTTAGTTCGTCTTCTGTTTTAACAACGTTCGCTATTATTTGAACTCATGGGCTTTTGTGATTTAACGCATTTTTTTTTTTTGAAAAGCTCATCGGGCACATGCTCATAGCATCCCTCAACTTTCTACCCAGTCGTTATGAAATGACGGAAATATCGTGCAGGTAATCTGGTAATCTTTGAAACAATCCGAAGAGGTTATTCCGGTACTTTGGAATCGTGGGAAGGAATTACTTTCACCGCGGCTGTACCAAATTCATATCTAAAAAATCATCGAACATTAAAGATAAACGACGATCGCAGAACAGCTGCTTGACATATTTGCATTGCAAATGCTTATGAAAGGCTCACCATTTAATCAACACTTTCTTTTATTACTTAGCGGCGATTATATAATTGTCCGATGGCGAGCGTCTTTCGTGGTATGATAGCTTTTTTTTGCCATTCCCTCACCCTTGTCTAAGGCCGAGTAATGTTTAGTTAATGCGAAGGGTGTAAGAACCTTCGCCAAGATTATTTGGAGGTAGTCCGCAGTTAGTGCATGTTCAATTGCTTTTGTCTTCTTTTTGTTGTATGCCCAAGGCGTTGGCAAATTTTTGCATCTCATAGGGCTACGGATATTGTGCTCAGTCAGCTCAGTATTCAGGCGGGTTCAAATCTTAGAACCGTAGCATACTTGGTCGTAGCTATAGGGTATAGGGAAATTTCATTCTCCTGATGATGATTAGATGACGAATTGCTATTACAAATACTGCTCCCTCTTTGTTGCCTCCTTAACCTTTAACACTTTCTGACAAGCGTAGGGGATATGTCCTGTATAACAACCTTTAGTACTTCCTGACAAGTGTAGTGGATATGCTCCGTATGACAAGTGAAGTAAATATAGACATAAATATGTGTATGCTCCCTCTTTCTCGCCTCCTTAACCTTTAATACTTTCTGACGTGTGTAGGGGACTTCGCCTGTATGACAAGTGAAGTAAATATAGACATACATATATAAATGGATATGTACATAGATATATATAATTCATTACACATGAGAAAGGCGGGAAAACCGAGAAGTAATCGAGTACGTTTGTTTCGTAATGTTAACATGTTTACAGACTTACATTCGACATGTGTTTTTATTACAAACATTAACAATATTATGTACATTACGGTCGTTACGTTTCTTTTATGTGTTGGCGAAGACGCAGTCATAGGGAGCACCTAAGATATGAATTTTTTTTCCTTAACAGTGTAACTGGTTTACTTTTAATTAATTAAAAGTTAATTCAAAAATTAACAAGCAAGAAATTTGTATTCGGCTAAGGCCGAATCTCATATACCCACCACTGCAATAATTTATGGATAATAAATCAAATAATTTATATAAAAAAAATTAATTTAAGTAAGCTTTTATTTCAATGATGATAAAATTTATTCCAATCACTTTCGTAACGAATGTAGATAAAAAGCTGGACAGCTTAGGATTATAAAGTGGAAGAAATCGGTCCATTTCTAAAGTGTCCCAAGATCTTAGAATTAACACTTAACGCACTTACACACTTACACACAGCTTGACGCCTCCTACTTTCCAAGTCCTTTTATTTGATACCCATATCGATGGCATTGTTAAGAAAAGTATTAATCCGCCACAATCGCACATTTTTATTCAGATAATAAATATATCTTCACTTCTGAAGATCAGTACAAAATAATTTTTTAATAATTGTGCGTTGTTTACCTTATGATTAATGAGAAAAAAAAACCTAAAAAAAGTAAAAAAAAAAAATGTTGTGGTGACATTATCTTTCACAAATTATGAGCGATGAGCAGAAACCCATAAGTTTTTGCTTAGATAAACTGAGTTGCGTTTATTTTCCGCTTTGCTGCGGACGTGTGCTCTGACCAATTTCAACCATTTGCAATGACAACCTGCGTGCAGAAACTTTCAATGCTTCTGCCAAATTTGAAGTCGACAGCTTTATTTTTGACACACACACCGCCAAACAGATGCATAGACGCACAGACGGACAGACATTATTTAATCGGATCAGAATTGCACACTATTTATAAGAGATCTCCAAAGCTTCCTTTTCAGTCTTATGCAAAATGAGTGTATCCCATCGCTTTGTGTTGTTGGGCATAAAAAGGCGTCAACCATTTTCAATGCCAACCTGCGTGCAGAAACCTTCAATGTGTCTACCAAATTCACTACTATACTATACTATATACTATAATATACTATATTATACTGTAGTATATATTATACTGTAGTATATATTATACTGTAGTATATATTGTACTGTAGTATATATTGTACTGTAGTATATATTATACTGTAGTATACTGTAGTATAGTATACTTGGTGGGGTGGTGGTGGGTATAAAAACCAATATTCACTTATGTTTTATTTTTTCTTACAATTTAATAAATTTATGCTTTTTTAATTAATTAGCTATTATTTATATTCATTTCAGCAAAAAGAACTTCTATCAAATGTTCGATAACCTTTTTTTCGTTTTTTTTTTTGGTTTTTTTTTTTTAAAGATAAACAAAAAACGAATAAACCCAACATTTTTTTAGAACTTTCAAATTGTTTTGGAAAACAATAAAATCAAGCAATGACCGTAAATTGATGTATTTTTTGGGAAGTAAATGTTGTGTTGTTTGTTGTTTTTTTATTTATTTACTTATTCTCTTTTTTTTATTTTTTTTTTTAAACTTGTTTAAAGTCGATATTGCGCTTAATTTATATATGAAAAAAAAAAAAAATGTGTTTTTTTTTTTCTTTGAATAATTAAAAGTTCAAGTGCCTTCAGAATGCAAAACACGGGTTTGAAATTTTGAAATTTTAATCTTAACGCAAAAATCTTGTCATTTATTTAATTTTTTTTTTTTTTTTTATTCTCTTTTCACTTACTTCACTTACTTTGCTTAACACCCCCTAAAAATTCTTCTCGATCTTTCATTAGGGATTTCGATTATTCGATAACCTAAAGGTTTATATTTATTAATCTGTGTCATGTTTTTATACGACAAGTCACATCAGTTCACAGCCCGAAAGGAATTCTGTATCTTGGATACGAAATTGTTTATAATTTATATTTGTTTTTTGTTTTTATTTATTTATCCAAGTCATAAACATTTTATACACAAATCGTATATTTTTATATTTCGAAATATATATAAAAATAAAATAAGTAAGAAAATTACAGTCGGTTGCGTTCGAAGCTTTTATACCTATTATCGATATCCTATAGATGATTGAAAAAATGGGAAAATATAATTTCGATAATATTCAATGGGCGTGGCTGATTTTTTCTAATTTTGTAGAATAATTTTGTTGACCTTTACACAGGGTATCTGTAGCTGTTGCAACTTATGAGGAAACAAAAGCAAAACACGCGGAAGGTAAACATGTTCTCAGTTTCGGCGATACAGACATTTCTGATTTGCAGGCCAACAAATGAACGGGGAAAAAGGCGGACTGACATGCATAGGTGTATTGCGAAATTGAAAGTGAAGATAGACCCACCTTTTATTATCTTGATCGAATCAGAATCGTAATCTGAATTGATCTAAGCCTATCTGTCCGTCTGTCCGTCTGATGTCTGTTCTTGTAAATTTGTGTTTAGGCTATAGGTCGCAATTTTTGAGATATGATGAAATTTGGTACATAGACCCTTTGACTCAAGGACGAACGCTATTGAAAGTGATTCAGATCGGTCCAGTTTTTCGACCACTCCCCATAGGGGAAGTAGTAGTATTTCGGCTTTCTAAATTGCTATGAAAGCTTTTGATCGGCTGGGGCAATTTTTGAATCCTCTCTCATAACACGAAAACTGAACTTAAAAAGATGTAATTTTCACTGTTTTATGATAAAAATCATATCATAATAGTAATTTAAATCAGATCATAAGTACATTTTTCACATTTACTTTACGAAACAGTCTAGTCTTTAGGTCCGAAAATGGAAAACATCGGCCATGCCCACAAAAAGTTACGAGTAACTAAATTTTATTTTTTTCACTTTGTTGAGGTTTTATGCGTATTTATCATAAGGCAGACAAGACAGAATGTTTAAAACTGTTTTCTACACTCCTCGAATGGAGATATATTATCTGCCTGGAGATATATTATCTGGGTTAATTCTGAAACGACATGATAGGTACCGCGATTAATTTTTTCTTAATAATACCAGCGATATGGGTATCAAATAAAAGGACTTGGAGAGTAGAGTGCGAAAAGCATAGTGATGGATATGCGAGATCCGGCCTCCGCCGAATATAACTTTCTTACTTGTTTTTTTTGCGATATACTCTAAAAGTAGAGTATCTCTGCTTTCTCAACCGATATAATTGCTTATAGCGATTGGCTATGATTAGTAAGGTAAAGGCAGGAGGAACATCATGAAAATTTTTAAATCCTTTCAGCATCTCAATTGCCTAAGCGTTACGAATAACATCATTGGCCAGCAATTAGTTGACAAATTGTTATATGCCAAATATTTAGGTCACATCTTGCATGGGATCTTCACAAATATTTGGAATTTTTCTCTTTTTCATTTCATTACTTTGCAGATCAAGGATTTTCAAAAGTTAATAAATAAGAATTTTAATTAATATTTTTCGATGCGTACTCAAGCGCTTAAAAAACAAAACCTATTAATGTATACCCTCAAGCAATTGTTATTAAACTATAATTACATTCAAAGTAACTGGACAACAACAACAATAACAACAACAACAACAATAAAAAGTACATGATTCATTACTAAGTAGACATATATCACGCGAATACACATACGCATATGCATACGCATACGCATACGCATTATCAGTTTTCATGCACTTAAAGATAACTTTACCTCGTACAAGCTCCGTAGATTGCATTTGGAAACAAGCAAAGCGGCTGCACTTAAAACAGAAACGAATTCATGAAAATGTTGTTGCTTTTTCTTTTTTTTATATTAAAATATTTGCATTTTCTATTAAGCATTGAAGACGTATTAAATTTGTCATTGCACTTGCGACGCATCAAAGCAGGACAACTCCTATGTAGAGTGAAAGATTCATTCTTTCTTCATGAAAGTCTTGCCTAACAAATGTTATAAAAAACAATTACAAATATTGTAATGGGTCCGCGGTACACCATTAAATATCTTACACCACTCTAAAGGTAGTACAGGTACAGGAGACAATAACTTTTCAAAACGAGGCTTTATATATAGGAAGCGATTGAGAAAGTGACCCGATTCGGAGCACTTTCCATAGCATTCATCCTTGGCCCAAGTTCGTCTGGATGTTGTGTAATATACCTTTGTACCACAAATGGCGTAGGGTATAAACGAAATTATTTATTTTCGAAAAGTTGAACTTTTACGAAAAACTTGTCTCGACATTTGGCTCGATATTTTTGGAACTTATATACAATATTAAGTGTACAACTTTCGTTCCGACTCTTTTTTTTCAACATTCGAAGCTTCACCGCAAAAATCGGTTTATGCATTTCGTATTCAAATAGTGTGTAGGCTTTAGACTAGGCCCGGATAGATTCTCTTCCTACTATTCCTTGGAAATAATATAAGTTTTTGAGCGGAAAGAACATCTGGTTTATTAGCGCTACCCACACTTAGATATCGTCTTAAGAATTAGAGCACCTTTCAATCAAACCATAAGTCCTGTATTGAAGCCCATGTTGATCAGAACACGTAATGTCTGCTGGCAACAATGTGAAGAGTAGGATACTGCAGGTTAGAGCTGCACATCTTTGCCGAGCGATTTCACACTGATCATTCAGGATTTTTAGCATATCACGCACCATTTTCTGCCGTAATTACACTAATCATTGTTGGTGGCGTTCCTTAGCGATGGTTTCATTTGGATTGAAGCAACCGTAACCTCTCCAAATGCAATCGTCATCGACAGAGATTCAAGCTTATCGTTAACATTTTGAATAGAAATAATCAAAGCTTATTGACTGCGCTTAGCATAGCATACACATCTCATTTATCATGGGAAAGAAAGACAAATCGTAGGAGGTGATTATAAAGCGTCGTTGAAGCCTTTAGATTGAAAAATTTGTTAAAGATAGGACATGGGAAGAAAGAAATATCCTCTTTCACCGGTGTAATGAACTATAGAGAAAAGATTCTTTCCCGCCTTTTTTAGTCTTAGATAAGGCTTAGTCTGCACCAGACTACATTATAACGGAAAAAGCTTAGCAACCTTTGATCATGATCACGTGGGGTAAAGTAGAAATTATCTTTTTTATTAAGGTAATTTTTCTTCTCCTCCCTCCTTCTGCTATTCTTGTTCTTCTTCCAGCAAATTTTTCTGCTTCTTCAATTCTGCCCTGCAATAATTGTTACCTATTTCTTCTTTAATAGCAAGAGATGGCTTTTCATTCGGAAAATATCGTATTAGGATTCGAGGCAGATTTTAAAGGAAAGACATCTTTGCGTGGATTGACTGCATATCATACTTAAACGGTCCAATACTCAAAACTAATGGGTTTAATCTGCAACTAACTTGAAGAGAGAGAGCTTGCATCACTAACTGGGTGTCAGAGAGTAAGATAAAAGTCCACATGTTATCTCTAGAAGAAAATTCAACTGATCGAGTCAAACAGTTTCGAAAAAGATCTAAGACTTATTAGTTAAATCAAGCAGAGAGATTCTTGGGTATTCTTGAGTAGCAATTCTTCCATAGGCGAAGACAAGACAGACATCAAGATCTAAGACTCATCAGTTAAATCAAGCAGAGAAATTCGTGGGCATCCTTGAGTAGCATTTCTTGTGAAGGTGAAGACAAGACAGAGGTCGAAATCAAAGACTCATTAGTTAAATCAAGCAGAGAGATTCCTGGGTATTATTGAGTAGCATTTCTGTCATAGGCGAAGACAAGACGGAGATCATGAAAATTGCTGCCAACGCATTACTATCCATACGCATAACATTAGTATAAAGATCAAGTCGCTGAGAACTTTATTTTTAATCAATGCGCGTAAACGTAAGAGTGCATAAACAAATTTTTTGTTATAATTTGGTAAAATACATTAACAGAAACCTGTTGCTTGTTGCTTGTTGCTAATTTCTATGACATGATAAAATTACTAAAAATTAAAATAAATTTATGATACGTTTGCAAACATAACCAAGCAGCGAGAAAACTAGTCTACTCTATGAGAGTACAAACCCGCGCACAAAAATTATACACATGCATATTTTTTGTAGACAATTGATAGTCATTTCCTACGGTAAGATTTTATATATAATTCAAGCCTGTAATAAACTTCTTAAATTTTGGTCAAGATTTCCTTTGAGTTGTAAGCTATAATTTCGTGCTTGGCAGTTGCATTCCATTTACAAACTTTAGCTTCTCATACCTTATACCACATGTAATACAAGGTGTATTAAGTTTGTTCGCAAGTATGTAACACCCAGATGGACTTGAAACACATCCTTTATTATAACGATCGCTTCAGAATCACTTTTTGAAATTATCTATACTTGTCTGTCCGTTTGTCCGTCTGATGCCTATCCATGTATTTTTCTATGCAACCTAAAGAGCGCAATTATCGAAACATTTTAATGAAAGTTAGTACACTGGCCCGTTTTGGCCCAAGGAAAAAGCTTCCGGAAAATGGTTCACATCAGACCAGTTTTTCGATTTTTTCACATCTGATGTTATAAGAAATTGGCAAAAATCGCTGAGCAATAGTATTTAAGCGTTCTGATTTGTTGCGAAAAATTAGGGTCAGATGGGACCATTCTTCGAAGCGCCATTCCTACGGAAACTGAATCTTAAACTTAAACTGAAACTTAAAAAACCTAATTTTCATGATTTCTTGATGAAAATTCATGCTTAATATTAATTTCATATAAATAATAAACTTACCGAATTTGGCCAATGTGGGTCTATTTTCTAGGTCCAAGCTAATAAAAAAGTTTTAATTAAAAATATATGACGAAAGTATTCAATTTTGAACATTTTATGATGAAATTACCCGTAAGGGTAATTTGATATCCGATTTGGATCGTATGGACCTTTTATTGAACATTTTATGATGAAATTACCCGTAAGGGTAATTTGATATCCGATTTGGATCGTATGGACCTTTTACTTGTACCCAATCCATATAAAGGGGCTCCGAAGTAAAGCAAACATTTCTATGGCGATAAAATCTCACTTGCAGTTTTTTATGACATCTTTGACAAGTAAATTGAATTTGCTCAATTTGGTCCACGTTAGTTCGAACATTTTCCAATATGAGGGCTTTGATGAAAATAATGGAGAACTTTTAATGTATTATCATGAAAACCAATGTCCGTCTGCAAAGTGGTGCAGGATATTCTCATATATTTTTGTTTTGGTGAAATTGCTAAGGGCAGGACTAAGTGCAGCGAGAGACAGATAGAAGTGTAGATGGGAAAACTGACGAATACGTTGAAATCGTTTCAGTATCTTTCGCTCAGATCAGATCCAATTTCTAAGTTGATCTAAGACTATCGATATTTGTTTGTCAAGTTTTATCTCCCTATCGGTAGGGTTTACGACTTTAGTTTCGTTTTTTTTTCTTCAAATGTAGATAACAGTATATAATGATGTCTTGAGTTTGGATATCGCAAAAGTATCGTTCGTTTCGCGGCTTCAAATAAAAGCGTACAAAAGCACAATTCGTAGTCTAAACCGCCTATTAATAGTAATTAAGAAATGGGGAAAAGTTTAACAAGCAAAGCAGGCAAACAATAGATCAAGGAAAAAGTTCGTGGCATATTTTCACTAATACTTAAACATAATTTGTATCATACTTTCAATACACTTTATTGATCCAAATATATTCCATTTAGTTCGATAATTTTAATAGATTTTCGACTAAAACCATTACTGTAGTCCTTTTGAGATTTCTGGGCGAAAAACAAAACCAAGCGATTTCCATAAGCCTCTTTGCTTTAAGTACGGCTGTACACCATATAAAGATATTTCTACAGGGAACATAGGGAAAGTAAGTGATATACGAAATCTCCTACCCAAGCTCTTCCAATATTAAGCCCTTAAATAGGTAAGTAGGTACGGTGTACGCTCTTCCTAGTGGGGGAAGTATGTGGTATACGGAAGTTCCTGGTCAAGCTCTTTCAATATTACGCCATTCAATAGGTAAGTAGGTGTGGTGTACGCTTTTCCTAATCAACTGTTCATTTTAAAAACCTTGAATTTTCTTACAATCCCGCGAACCGGTATCACCTTGATCCCGGCGCTACTTTAAACTATAATTATCTCTACAGAATATTGGCTTTTTCTATCCTACACAAGTTGTGGGTATGTTAAGCTTATACGGCTATATGCAACAACCAGAAGGAATTAAAATGAAGCCACTTTTTATTGTGTCCAACGATTCAGAGTCACCTTTTAAATTGATCTTAGTTTGTCTCCTTTCATCCGTTTCATCCTTTTTCCGGCAGATGTCAAATGCGTTTGTTTTACCTACAGTCTACAGTTTTTACCTATTGATTTCAAAGTTTGATAATACAGTAACAGATGGTTTTGGGCAACTATTCGTTATACCATCTACACATGTATTAGGTTTGTATAAGCAACATCCAGAAAGACTTGAGATAGACCCAACTTTTATTATATCGCTTCCTGCATTGAGTTAAACTCGTCTGTCCATCTGTCCGTCTTTTACTCTTATATTCAAGAAGAAGCACTATTGAAAATTTTTACCAGTCCCCTTGCAAAGCCTTATTTTGAAAAATCGTTATATGAATAACTGTATTAAACGAAGTGATGTAGGGTATTCAAGGGTGGTGGTGCCCTAGTATAGTATTTTTACTTTTTTCTAATAAACCTTCACTTGTCACATGCTAATCAACAAACATACGCGACTATGAAACTATAGGGGTAAGGGTAAGCACCACAAACTTTTTCCTTGACCCACTGGTGTTATCAACAATTTACAGCCTAACACAAATAGTAACCTAGAACTTCGTACTAATATTAAAGAAGAACGTCGTTGTGAAGGTGATAATTCATTTTTTGTAAGATTAACCAGAAAATTTTCCGATCGACTTTATATGTGAAACTCACTTATTTTTTATTTCAAATAAAATTGTAATTAATTTTATTTTTCAAATAAAATATTATGTATAATTGTATATGTATTATTTCAAATTAAAATGTAACTAAAAAAAAAAACAACCAATTCTTCACACTTACCCGAGACCCAGTCAATTAAGAATTATTTTATAATAAGTTTACAAAAGTTTTATTTATTATTAAAATTTTTTGTTTATCAATTATTATATAATTTATAATACAGTATAATTAAGATTAGCGCTTGAACTTAAAGTTAAATAAAAGAGTTTTATACAATAATCAAATAAAACAAAATAATTTTTCTAAATAATTTTTACAATAATTTAAGTAATTTGTAAGTTAAAATCCTAATTTAAAAAAATGAAAAAAAAAATCAGAAAAAAAATTTAATAAAAATAAAAATTTCCATTTTTTTTTTTTTCTTAATATGTATAAAATCTTTTAATATTTTTATACAAATAATTTCTTCTTTTTTTTTTTGCTTTAAACATAACAATAACAATAACATTAAACACTAATTACTGAAGACAATGAACCTGTTTTTTAAAATCAAGATATACTTTTTATTTAATAAAATTTATAAATAATTATTTTTAAACTTTCATTGACAATATTTTAACTTTTTCCAATTTATTACTCTTTATATAATATTTTAACATTTTATTAAAAGTAATAAATAATTAAATTTATGTAAAGGAGAATAATGGCAAGTTATTGCAAACACTATTGCCTTATCCTGCTTTATAACCATCATCACTTGATCCTACAGTAAAAACCATAATGCATTCACAACAAAAAAATCAAAGCTTGACTAAGCGTCAAGCGTCCGTCCATCAAATTCAAATGTGTACTAAAAATGAATATAAATAGAAAGTAAATACACAGATGCGTTAATGCGTAAATCTCTAAGAGATTTACATCAGAAATAGAAAAAACAACAAAAATAGCAAAAAAATAATAAAAAAAATGAATAATTGCCGGAAAAATAAACATTTTTATGTTTAAAGTAAAAAAAATTGATGCTCCATGCGAGAGGTAACTAACACGAACAGCTATAATACACACCTGTGTGATAACACTTTTGATGCCTAAAATGTGCGGAGTTCAAGTGTGGCATTGTCAGCGGTGCCCAACCTTAGTTTACGGTGGGATGTTTTTTCTTGAGATAAGCAGCTGCTTGAAAAACAAACATTTCTCTTTTAAGCGATTCGATGAAAGAGAAGAAACTTAGGAATTGAAAATTTTTAAAGAGCATTCGATGCACATCTTAGGGTACATGTTGGCCTGGCTTTTCTATAAACAGCTGATTGTATTTTTTTCCCACTTTATATGAAGGGAATCTTGTAGGCGAAATATTAAGTTCTGACTGATGGCTATCGTGGTGGTTTCAAGCGAAGCATCGCCAAAAGCGAATAATTACAAATGATGATAGGCTTCAACGACCCCCCAATGTGGATTTATTTGTCCAACTCGAGGCGTAGTGGCGCCCCTAGCTTATAAGGATTGTCTCCGGAGGCACCGGTCCACGCTTAAATAACCTATCGTGTTAGCACACATTGCGAGGTTAAGCCCTTTAGGCAAGCACTCACATCGACTATACATGGGCGCCTAACATTTCTATAAACAGCTGATTGCCTTTTTTTCTTCAACAAATATGAGTGACTGAGTGAGAAGGAATAGTTTCGAGCCCTAAGCCATAGCTCAGCAATCAGATTCGGGATTTCAGGCCGTCAATATTTTGAATAATAAGCCTCTCAGTACACATAAAGCTGAAAATTGAACATACATCAAATATTGTATTTTATAATCTCGATAAATAAGATAAATGGAAAAACAAAAACAAAAAAACAAACAACTTTTACTTTCTTCAGGTGCGTTCGTATAGCACGGTTTAAAATCACTTGAAAGATAAAGCAAAAAAAAAAAAAAGGAAAAGGTAATTAAATATTTATGGCTAAATATTAATATTTATTATAATAAAATAACATACGAGTTTATTTAAAAAGAATTGCTTTGATTTGATTCCTTCAGTTATTTGTCTTTATTTCTTCCAAAAAAAAAAGAAAAAAAAAACAAATAAAAAAAACTACATTAACTGACGTATAAGAAATATTCATGAAAAGAGGTCAAGGTCATTCCAAATCATTCTTCCCACTCATAATAATTGCTTTAAAACTTTTTTTTTATTATTAAAAAGCACTAAACTACATTACCTTGCTTTTCTAAAAGCATTCATGCGAAATAATCGCATAACTGTTTTTTTTTTTTTTTTTTTTTTTATTTTCTTTTAAATAGTGAACGCGCCGGTTTATTTTTTTGCATGCTGACGTAATTAGAGGCTCGATCAGCCAATAGACTATCACAATGCACTAATGCTACCTTTAACTAACAACGTATCATTTCGTGTAAGTTAATCAGCCGGTTTCCTATGTTAAAACTTAAAAATTTGTCTTAGTCTTGTCCTTTTCAAAGGAAATCTTGAAAATTTCAATATTCATATAAAACTATTGTTTAGAGGATTAATTTTATACTCTTATGTTATGCGTAAGAGAAAAGTTTAGCAGAATTCTCTCATAACGGAGAATATGCAGAAGATTACGATACATGATAACTAGTGAGCTGATTTATATATGATGAACTTTATAAACCAAATTTTCATGTGTTGTTGCAAAATTCTGTTTACATTAATAAAATTTATTTTTGATTATCTCTCTTTACTCTACACCACGTGTGCTAGAAGACTATATTAAGTAGGTGTGGATGTATGCAACACCCAAAAGGCTTTGAGATAAACGTAGGTTTTACTAAACCGATTAATTCAGAAACATTTTTTGCATCGATCTCCGCTTGTCTGTCCGTCTGTCTTGTTGTTCGTTTTCTGGTATTCAACCTACAGGTCAAAATTCTTTTCATATTCTAATGAAGTTTTGTATACCAACGTATCGATCTAAAACTATCTGTCCGTCTGTCCATCTTTTTTCTATTATTCAATCTACGGGCCACAATTCTTCTGACATTTTGATGATGTTTTGTACACCAACGTATCGATATAAAGCTGCCTGTCCGTCTGTCCCTCTTGTGTAGAACCTTCAAGTCGCAATTCTTCAGATATTTTAATGAAGTTTGACAATGTATCGACCTAGGGTTGTCTGTCCGTCTGTGCATCTTATTTTCTTGTGTTCAATCTGTAGGTGCATAGGTATTCAGATATTTTGTTGAAGCTTGGTACACCAACGTATCGGTCTAGGCTTGTCTGTCCGTCTGTCCATCTTATTTTCTTGTGTTCAATCTATAGATCGTAGTTGCTCAGACCTTGTGATGAACTTTGGTAAGCCGACACGTCTAGGCCTAAGGAAAAACACTATCGAAAATGGTTCGGATGGCACCACCTTTCCGATCAAGTCACATATATCACATTATTTTGAAAAGTCGTTATATGAATAATTGCATTAAGCCAAGTAATTAATGTTATTTAATGATGTGCACTGTCCTACTATCGTGTCTTTACGTCCATTTCGAACTATCTATAAAAAAAAGGAGAAAGTAACAGCACGTTTTAACATGTTAAGCAGGAGCCGATACGCATTTGACTAATTTAACCTTTCGTCCTGACTTGGCAATAAACGGCAGTGATTGATTATCATTGACGTATGTCAAATGTTTTTAAGAAAATTAAAAATATCTAAGAAGATTATTGAAAATATTTAATGTTATTCTGTTATTCGGCCTTAAAAAAAAACTCCGAAGTATCTTTTCATTTAAAGGCATCTTATCATAATATTTCGCGGTTTAATTGCCATCACATCATTAAAAAACTAGATTAACTTAAATTTTATTTTCTTAAAAAAAAAAAAAATTATGGGGACCATTAGGTAAAATAATTCTTATCCATGAAAACAAAAAGATATTGAATTTCTTTTTTGTTTGACTCGTTGCACGTTTAACAAAAATCAACCCAAGATGTATAATAACCTCAAGCTAATTAAAAGGCGCATAACCTCCAAAATTAAAAAAAAAAGAAAAAAAAACGGCGAAAAAAGATCGTTAGCTTCTAACTTTTTTATCGTTCATTGATATTAAAACAAAATAATTTTGATTGAATATAAATCAATTGATTTTAATTGGCTATCAATTGTTTAAATTTTATGATTTTCGTTTATTCTGTTTTTTGGTTTCTTTTTCTTTTTTTGTTTGTTTGTTTGTTTGTTTGTTTCCCAACTCAAGGACAATGTCATAAAAACATACAAAATTCTAATAAAACTTATTCATTAATACCTGAGTGAAAGTAAATAAAAGTTGAAGCAAAAAAAAAAAAAAAAAAAATTATATTTTCATAAAAAAAAAGAAAAAATTGTTGCTATATATAATTCTCTTTTTTTAAGTATAAAATCAATATAAATTCTAAGACCTGCGTTAAAATTCTTTATAGTTTTCAAATTTAATTTCGATTTTTTTTTTTTTAACAAAAAGTTAGCACTGCTATCTTGTTATCGTTTTCGATTCTCTCCATTCTATGCTTTGATTTATAAGCACATTTTTATATAACATTTATGTTCCTAGAATATAAGTAACAACTTAATTTATTGTCTGAGGGGTAGAGCATTAAAGGGATTAACAGCCATCATTACCATACCTGCATCTAGTCTATGCCAAATTATAGAAAAAACAAAAAAAAAAAAAACAAAACAAAAAGTATTAAGCTTTTGAACGTCATAATGCTTCTTCGTCAGCTTACCAAATTAGTTAACTGTTGCAACTGATTCAGTCATTTTTCGTATTCTGGAACTAAAACCTTTACTGCCATCTGGACCCAAGGGAGTGCGCACCAAGTTTTCGGCAGCTCGCTGCGCAAATGAACCGGATCTTGAACGAGGCGAACCGTCTAAGAAACTATTCGTCCTTGAGCGCGGCTGATTATCATAATCGCTACCGTGTTTGTAATTATTTAAGAAACTACCAGTACGCGAGCGTGGCGAACCCTCATATTCGGAACCAAATGAATAACGTCTATCATAACCCGAATCAGTGGATATACGACGTCCGTTAAGATCGGAAGAGCGTCGTGTAGGGAAAGAGTGTAGATCTACATTATTGAAATTGTTGGAGTAACGACGTGGAAAGACATTATAACCACCGCCACCTCCTCCGACATTGCTATCCTCGTAAGGCGTACCGACATGGGTCTCAAGAGATGGTTTACGCTCGGAATTGAAATCATTGGACATGCGCCTTTGGTAGCCCGTACCACTGCCAAGATCGCTGGCATTAGAGAAAGTTCGTTCAAATTGAAAGGATCCATTTGAATAGCGACGCTCTCCACCCATCATGGATCCTTGGGAATTTTTACGATATAGCTCTTGTTGTTGCGCCAAATCGGATATTCGTCGGTGATAAGGACAACCTTCTGAACAATTGGAATCTCTTCTCGGGACCGGCATACTCTCGCTGCAATTCGAGGTACGACGATTAAGTTCAGAGTATCCGTAACTACCTACTTCTTGAGCGTCATTGGACAGCCGACGTACCAAAGTATGGGCAGGGCCTACGTTAGAGTTACTATTAATATTACTATTGCCAATAGCGGTGGGTGGGTTGCCGTGAACTACATGAGAATCTACATTGTGACCTGTTGACATTGTAGAAGCGCTGCTGTAGCGTCTCGGCGAATAGGAAAAATAGTTCATATTAACACCGGGCGAGGAAGGAGTGTGAGGTGTAGATTCTTGCCCTCGAGCCTGTTGATAATGCTGATGATGATGAGGTATATGATGTTCACTGCCAAAATTACTACGCTGTAAAGGCGTATATTGCGACTGTGGATTCGGTTGATAAGAATAATGGTGAGCACCATGTTGTCCTTGCACCATCTCGTTATAAGTTTTCTGATGCATATCGGAATTATTACGTTTCAATTTAAAACGCATATCTACTTCGTGTGGTATAACGCCACTGAAACTTCCGCCACGCGTTCGTTCGTAGTTGTGTTCGTTGAAATGGCGATAATTCTCTACCATACGCACCACTGGTGCAGCCATTTGTATAATCGCCTTTTTGCCAGTTTTCTTTTTCGGAGCCACCATTTCGTATACTTTGAAGGGACCTTGCATCTCGCGCGCATCGCGAGCTGACGACGATTCCAAATACTCAACCAGAGCACATTCCTTTTGTTGCATTTCTGGATATTTATTCATGAACTGTCGAACGTCCACTGGTATTGCCATGCCCGGTTTTAAGATGCGTATTAAAGCGATTTCACCGCATTTAGAAAATATATCCGATACCTTTTCTATGGTTAGCTTATCCAGTGGTAAATCACAGGCTACAATCGTGCGTGATGGCATTGTCTCATCGAAGTTAGGCAGTGCTTCCATTCGGCGAACTTTTGTTCCCAGATCGTTCAATTCGATTTTACGTGATTTACGGCGAACGGCATTGCCGACAACACGCCAATCCTTCGTCAGTTGACGTACCCTTTTAAAGCTCGATACTAATTTCAAACTGACAAAGCCCTCTTTATTGCGGCGGACGTGCTTAAGTAAAAATGCATCCTTGAGAATGCTCTCATTAGAAAAATAAAATTCGACAGCTTCGGCGATTTCAGCGGCCAATTCTTCATTGGGTATGAGTGAGGGATCCAAAGTGTCGACTTCATTGATGGCAGCCTTATCACTGGCATTAGTCGATTGCGAAACCACCGAATGATCTTGTTCGACAATTGCTTCGGATGTGTCGTTTCTTTTCATATTTAAGAAAGAGCGATGAACACGTTTTTGGTCGGTCGGTGAATTGGCAGGTGCAACAGCAGGCGGTGGTGATGTCTCTGCCGCTTCTTTACTTAAGCCTAGGTATTCGTATTTAAAGTTAGGATGCAAGTAAATGTTATCCATTTGCGGATGATGATGATGTTTGTGAAACTTTTCCAAGTTCTCTTCACTCAATTCAGCACTGGGCACATTTGCCGATGATTCTTGGCTAGTCGATGGTCTCACCTCAAGAACATGATTATCTACAGCTAAAGGTTTTAGTTCGTCATCTTCCTCCGATTCATCGGAGCATTCAATAGACGAACCCATACCAACATCGAGTTTTTCATCCGAGTTATCGATGGGCAAATCCTCAGCTAATGAGGGAGATGTAGTTGGAGCACTACACGTAGCAATATCATAAGTATCGGAATTAAAGTCGTCACCACTGCTTTGTTCGGCGGTAATGCTCTCATTACTACCGAATTGTGAATCCAACGACTGACATTGCGTTGCCATTTGTTGTTCACGCAAAGCCTGAGCGGAACGTTTAGCGTGTAAACGTAACAATTTAGAAGGCAGTGAAGATGATAGGGGCACAATAGCCTTTGAGGTGTGCTGGGGAGAATTACTGCAGCTAGGCAAGTCTTCTTGATAGACATTAGAGTTTGATGAGGTTTTGTGTTCTTCTTCTTTTTTGTTAGGTTTCAAGACAGGCACAGCAATAAGTTGTTCAGGTTTTTTAATCTCCTCAGTGACTTCGGTGGTAGTAACGGTCTCGGTGCGAACGGTGGTCACGACCAACGTACGGCCGTCATGATGTTCGCCAGCAGAGCTATCCTTGCTCGCATTTTCAGCTAAGCTGAGTTCTATAATTTCATCCGGTTTCGGCATATTTCCTTTCTCACTCATCTTTTTATATATAAGATTTTCTTATATCGAATTAAGTTTTTTTTTTTTAGCTAACGTCTCCGAAATAAAATGTTTTTTGTTTAAATCCAATTTTGTGTAAAATTCATTTAAAACCATGCACTCCAACAAAAAAAGGCTGCAATAATGATAATAATAGTAAGCGATCGTTTAAGCGATTATTTCCACACACAGCAACTTGCGAAACGGGAAATTTCCGTTGCTAACTAACTGAAGAGATGATGAATGCTACGATTAGAGCCGCACACTGCACCGCAGAGTACCGTTTCGTTTGCACACAGCTGTTACAAATTACTTTCACTTTCAAGTTCGCGTCTAATTTATAAGAAAAAAAAAAAAAAAAGAAAACGTGCTCTTGTTTTTCTTTTTCGTTGCTTTAATATAATAAACTTATCCAGATGGAAATTTTAATTCTTTTAGTTTTTACCAACAGCTCACTCGTATGTTCGTGGCGATCATTGAACGTTCATCATCGTCAAGTGTGTGGTTAGTTTGCTATTATTATTGATATTATGTTTTCTATGTGTGTTTGTGTGTGTGTGTGTTTGTGTCTCTGTTAGTGCGTTGTTTTTATATATATATATTTTTTTCGTCTTTGATTATTAAGTAATCGATACACCACAAGTCGTTAACTTGACGTGTTTAAAATTGCAACTGGTTTCTTTTAATACCGTGTACAAATACATACATATGTGGCTCTATGTTGCGTTTCAATTCCATTTGAGGTTTCTGGGGCTGTCTATGGCTATGGCTTACACGCACCCATTTGTCACCCGATTAGATAACACACTACGCGCTCTGGTCTCACGCACCAAACATATCATAATCAAAATATATACATATATATATAAATGTACATATATACATATTTATTTATTTATTTATTTGTTTAATTCTTGCATGTATTTTTCGTTATCCAACACGCTAAGCACGTATATGTTGTTCATTGCACCACCAAAAACCAACAATTGTCTTCAATGGACATCATATGTGATTTCCGTTTCTTTTTTTGTTTTTTTTTTTAAGTTGAATACACACAGCTTTAATTATGAAACGATTCAAGTTCAAGTTACAAAATGTTTTTTTTTTTTTTATTTAAAATTATTTCGTTATTTTTATTTTTTTATTATTTTTTGTCACTTTAAGAGAAACACTTGGGTGTTCGTTGTAATAGAAGAAGAAGGAAAATAAAAAAGGTGTTTGAAAAGCACAACCGTTTGGCTTTTTATATATATGTCTACATATATATATATATATGTTTATTATTATTATTATTATTGAAGAGAGTTCATGCAACACTGCAATACGGAGATAGACTGAAATTGCAAATTGATTTGAGGTCGGTTAAATACCCTCTGCTTTCGTTATTCACTTTTTGCTTGTGTTTTACATTATTATTACTGTTGTTGTTGTTGTTGTTGTTATTGTTATTGCTGCTTGTTTTCCTTAACATATACGTTAAACGCATTTGACACTCTGTCGGTTTCCTTCGTGTTATTATATTGTGTATTTGCGTGCGTTATACATATATATATATATATATTTACTGAAGATATTTGTATTGGTGACGTTTAGTTTTGTCGGTTTTATTAGGCGGTTTTTTTTTCTTTTAGCTTGTTTTTGTGTGCGTGAACAACTGCTAACATTGTTTTTGTTATTATTTCAGATTTTGCTTTTGAATTGAAATGCTCTATATTTTCTTGTTCTTCCTCTTCTTTTTTTGTCTTTATTTTTAATAGAAATGAGCAAACATTTACTTTTGCTCTCTTAGTTTGTTTGTTGTTTTTTTATTTATTTTTTATTTTAATGCTCATTAACGTTCAATGATTGTTTTGCTTCCGTTTATTCGAGCACTTTATAATCGTACATATGATTTATTTTATTGTTATTAACAACAGTTAATGTTTAAAGTTGTATGTAGAGAGATTTTTAAACTATGCTATCACGTGTTACTCATAAAGATATTTTTTTTTTATATTGATGAAAATCGTGTTATAGGCGATTAATTAAACGAAACATCTCATCTTCCTTTTTCTTATTTATCTCTTTCTCCTCTTGCTTTAATCAAGTGCATTTATATATACATATATATATATATATATACATATATATATGTGTGTGCGTTTGTTTGTGTGTTTGTGTATTTGCCTGTAATTGTCATAACAGTGGTAATCTTTCTCTCTCCATATATTAACGGAAATAAGTTAACCTTGCTTGATGTTAGAAAATTAATATTAGACTTTAATTTATTTATACAGCCATACATACATGCATATATGCATGTAAACGTGTGTAGATAGATCATTAAAACTTTCAAACTAACTAAATTTCTCTAAATGCTTTAAGTAATATATTTTAGAAAATAAATCACAAGGTGAGATATATTGCAAAATGTATTTTTATTTATTTTCTAAAATATTTTTAAGCATTTTGCTCACTTACCTTGATGATCAGTAAGATTTTTCTTCGTTTAATTATGTGTGTTGTATGCTTGAATGTATCTTTGTGTAATAGAGACAAGCATACATATTATATATATATATATATACATGTGTGTATTTGCGTATATTTACATTTCAAGGTTTATTTATTAAAATGATACGTTGTGATAGAGTTTTGATGATGATATCTAATATTCATCTCTAATGTTAAGTAGAACTATCGATATACATACACATATATATATCTATTAAATATTTATTTAATATCGAAATGTATTAAATAAGAAAGATATGCGGAAGAAATTTTATTTTTTTTTTCCAAAAAAAAAAAAAAAAGAAAAAAAAAGTAATTAATAAAACTATGTTTGCGTTAAGATAAGCCTTGCGTAACAATCATGTCAAGCTTGTGCACACGTCTTTAATGGTTACAAGTGTATTGTGCATTTTTTTTCTGCCTTATAATTTTGCTTATCCTTGATACACATTCAATCATCAGTATAATCAGCTTCTATCATAGAGAACTCATGGAAGTATGTGCATGTCTCTGCCGGCAATTCCGATATGTTAATGGCATCAAGCTTTAATCGGACGGCCAATTGGGAAATTAATGAGGAGGGCACATCTCCTGCTGGAAAGAGGACCTATTCCAAGAACGAAAGTGTGGATATAGTCCAAACATTCCCCTATGGGGAAGGCCTACTAAGCATCTCTAATTTTTTAATGTCACTGCATTTTGTAGTCCCCGAAGGGCCGCACCCAAGCGGCCCTGCCTTCCACATTGATTGAACCCATTTGTGTTCTTCGTTTAAGAGAAGCATATAAAAACCATTGCTATCAGGCAAACAACCATTCATCAGCCTGTTCCTAAACTATATACTTAAAATCCCAACTTTCGTGTCTCAAAAACAAGGAGACAAGTGAACGCTTTAGCGGATAAGGAAAAGGACTGGCAATTCTCCAAGAAAGAAACATGAATTGATTGCACAATTAGAGAGACAAATTGATAGAAGAACGAGAGGGACGAACAAGTGAGCGGAAATGGCTTGAAAACTCAGTTTAGCTAATGCGTACATTAATAGGTGCTTGCATATATTTTGATCATTTTTTCACTTGGAAAAGGCCTTTGCTGTTGGTACAATGTATATGTTAATCAAAATGTTTTCCATCGTTGACACATGTTCACTCTGTTTCCTCCAGCTTAGCCAAGCTGCCTCGATCTGAACAAACGGTATTTAGAAGGCATGTTGTCCGGTGAGTCCGCTGGGTGCAGCAAAAACTTCCCATTAGAGCTGCAACCCTGTACCGTCGCAATGTGTGGCCGAACGTTGTGATAATTTCTTTTTGTACAAATACCCGTCAGTGTTACCTCGCATTTGTCTTTGCAGTATTTTCCGTGTCTATCCCAAATAGGTCAGTGGAAATCTTGGAATAAGTCATCCAATAACCTTCAGCGTATATGAATCATTTTCATTTCTAACTTTTATGTATCGGTTCTACGTCCATGAGTAGCTTAAAAATCTTTATGTAAGCATTGAGTAGGAAAAATCCAGTAGAAGGTCAACATAACCTCACTTAATGTGATTATCAGTTTTATGAGAATTTGCCAGTTCTATGAAGAATTGACTGAAAATTTTAGCGAAAGAAGTATCTGTCTGTCTTATTACAGGTGAGTTTCAAAAGTCGCCTGCGTATACGCACAACCAAACACCTATCCTCATGCCGATAAAATGTATGCGTGTATGAATATGAATATCTGGTTGCATTGTATTTTAAGGATGATGTTGACCTTGCTGTCACTATACACGTTGAACCTGTTGTTGTATTGTTGTTCAAAAAAATAAAAAGAAGATGAATGCTTCCCAATTTAAAGATTCTTATGTATTGTTGCATAATGAGCTGAGCCGCGCGTCACACATACGTGATGTTCTCATGACCCATATATAATTATATATAAAACATGAACACTAAAATGTTGTAAATATCGTCATATACGTGAGCTTCAGTTTAGTTTTTGATTTTTTTTTCTTTTGCTTTTTTTGATTTTTTTTTTTTTTGATTCGATGCTTTCTTACGATAAAAGAGTTTTTAATTAGGTGTCTTGTGTTCAAGTCTAGAATATATGCTGAGAATATCTGGTCTGTTCAAAGTAAATAAAAAACAAGTCAATGTCACAATTATTGAATACAAGGATTTTTACAAAAAAAAAAAAAAAAAAAAATGTAGGCAAGCATATATATATATATATACATATAGGTATATATATATTTAATAAAAGTTGCCCTTAATTGTTGTTGATTTCTAGATATCTTGAGTTAAAACAAAAGAGAAAGTCATTGTTGAACTTTTTTTTTTTTTTTGTTAAAATTTTCATTCCTCTTAAAATAAGCACTGTTAATAAGCGATTTTGTATTGTTGTTAAAAGCGACAAATTATGATCTGATCAATTTTAATGACCTTGCATTTCGAACGCAAATAAATAGATTGTTGCCCTGATGTGTGTTGTTGATGAGAAGTAATGTATGAAAAATGTTATGTTAAACGAAAAGAAACACCTTAAACACCTAAGCTAATGTCACAAACATTATTATTGCAAAGTGTTGCGACTATGCACTGAAGCAAATAATTGTAAATATATGCGACACACATAAATATGCAAAGAGTGAGAATATATTTGGTCGGTATAGTTATCATTGGTCGTCACAATGATTGGACAAAAAACCTTTCATAATGTGTATTTTCTTCTTCTTAATGGGTCTCTGCCTTAATCTTAAAAAGAAAACGCTTTAAAATTCGTTGACAACGAGAGATAAAGTTTATCGTAGTAACGAAGCGAATACTTTCTGGTACTGTCTACAGAAGTTACTTACAAAATTTACTGCCTACTTCTTAGCGCTTTAGAAAAATAAAAATGTAGTCGGTCATTATATAAACCAATGCATAAATACCTCTCATGGGAATTCTCGATGCTCCTACACTTTAGATCTAAATATTTTATGAACTAGGCTTAGCGACTCACATAAAGTAAAATTAAAATATGGAAAGTTTCCGTAGAGGTGCCACACTTTTTTTTCTATTATTTGAATTAGATGGTTATCAAGGCTGCATATATTTTATGGGCCGTCTATAGCTTCTTTTTGGATGCTACAAACTAGAAATTTGTGGCGCCTCAACCTATCAATATCTACCATTGCCGCTTTGTATAGATTAGCTTTGTCAGCATCTTATAAAGACATCTTTGAAAAATTGATTGCGTTGAATACAAGCCGGTTTATGTTCTTGGTTTAAATCAAAACAAAGTAAGAAAACACCTCCTTATATCCAAAAACAAAACACAAATTAAATTTACCTACTCTCTAGCATTAGATGGGCGTGGCTGTGCATTTTCAAATTTTTGAAGAAAATACATGCAAACTTTTATCATGCATTCCTTTTCCAGTTTATAAATAACAACCAAGAAAGACAGAAGACCAAGATGTTCTCAGTTTATGTTGCATATGAGGCGAGTTCTTCGACCGATTCAGACTGTTTTTTATTCCAACCTGCCTGCAAGGACTTTCTATATTTTCGCCAAATTTGAAGCAGATATGTTAAATTTTGCGATCTGTATAATGTTTGCCCGTATATAGGCGGAAGGACAGACATCCCTAAATGGACTCGGAAGAAGAGGCTGATGTAAAGCTTTCTTCTGGGTACTGCAAATGTTTTGATAAAATCAATTTATCGCCGTTCTTGAGTGCTGGATGTAAAAACTTAAGAGGAGAACACTAGCGTTTTCGCATTACAAACAGTAACCTTTAACATTTCATATATCATATTATTTAGGAATTTTCCTCTTTTTCTCCGTGTAAATAATGGTTCTATGTCTGCTATGTTTTCATATTACATAAGCAATATTAAATTAGCAATTGTTATAAATATAAAAACACTGTTAAACATTAATAAAAAAAAAAACATTTCCAGCATTCCTTAATAACCTAAAGTTTACGATATGATTAAAAACACACGCTTAAGAAATGATTGCGATTCGTTTACGAAAACACGCTAACAGAAAAAATGCAGCAAATGCGGAGAATTTTTTCTTATTCTCGTTAATTATATTTCCGATATCTGCAACTCTACGCAACCATTGCCTAAGTTTTATATAGAAATTGAAAATGTTAAGATACCAGTGTGTGCCCAGCGGAATGATTTTTGTGTGTCCCAATGAAGACCATTTATGCAGCAGACGAGCAATAGATGTGATAGTGTTTTTTCTCAGATTTTTTCCAGAGTTTACCTCAAGCACTCATTTTATTGATTGACTTTCCGATTTACTAAGAAATTTTTCAAAAAATTCTTTTAAATTTTTTTTTATTTTTTAATTTCAAAATATTTAAATGCTCGTCAAATCTTTCAATCTTTACAAAACACTTGGGATCTTTTTAAAGTTATTAATAAATATTTTTATAACTATTCTATACTTAAACATTGTACAATAACGTTAGTCACACACTGCTGTTGAGATGGCAGCATGAATCAGTCACATTTAATGCATGTTACGGCATACATTCGCTGCACATGTAATGCGTATGTACGTACATAGCAAACACCTAATAAATGCATAATGACACCATACACAGCAATGACAACAATAACAAACATGAATTGTAAAATGTCAAGTGCAAGTATGAATACCAGGCGCATAAATAGAAAAAAAAAAAAACAGACGCAAATAAGAAAGAAATTATAATTGGCTTAAACCGAACCGGTGGTTACTCATCACTTGTTTATATTTCCTTTTCTTACCGGATAGACTGCGTAAGTAAAGAATGAATGTTGCTTTTGAACTAAATGAAACTAAAAATGTTGCATTTTTTTACACCCTACGCTACTTGTGGTGCATGATATATTAAGTTTGTGCGGATGTATGTGACATCCAAAAAGGCTTAAGATGGATCCGCCTTTTATTAGGCCGATAATCTCAAAAAATGATTCTAAGCGTGACTGTCCGTCTGATGTCTGCCCATGCATTTATGTGTTCAACCTAAATGGTTGCAATTTCTTACAATATTTTCATGAATTTTGGTTTGACGCAAGTATAAACGCTACACCTTTTCGACCACTCCCCCCATATAAAGCAACATTTTGAAAAGTCTTTATATCGAAAAAAAAACTTCAATTTTCAAAACTTTTCGACAAAAGTCACTGACTAATAGAATTTCCGGATTCTAAAATGGATTCCGGATTTAAAAAAGTTACAGAACCGCTAGCGAAATGTTTGCAAACCCCCTAAGAACCCGTAAGATCATCTTATTTCATGGTGACAATTGATTCATAAGAGTACATTGGCAAAGAAGCCAACCTTATCAAATTTGGACCACGTAAGTCTACGTTTCGTTTTTTTGCGGCTACCATTGCATATAAGGATTCTCAGAAAATGCAAATCCTTTTATGTCAAAAAGGCGTAATCGTTAATGCTTTACTATGAAAATTTAATATAAGAATTAAAACGGTTAAATTTAAACCGCATGGATCTATTTGCTGGAGTCCATTCGGTGTAAGATTTCTCATGAATAGTGAGCCCTTCAGAAAAAGTTTCAATTTTTAATATTTTATGATGAAAATTAGTCCATAATAGCGATTGAGCAAAGAATTTAATGGAAGCGGACTTTGGATCTTAATGTTACGAAGCTTGGATCACATAGGTCAATTTTTTTTTCCCAGGGATTATCATGAAAGCGACCTTCGCATATCGAGAGAAAATCGAATTTCTAGTTTTTTATTACGAAAGCTACAAAAAATAAAATTTTTAGTTTATAAAATTCGGATCAGGTCAAGTGATATTTTGGGCATCCTCAGATGTGCGGGCTCTCATGAAAAATATGCTTCTGCATGAAAATAATGTTTAATTTTTGGTATACAATTATCGAAACGGATGAATAACTGTACTACGCGAAAGGTAGGTAGGTAGCGTCTTTAATGCTCGGCCTTGCCTGACTATAATGTGCTTGTTTTTATTTCCATAACATTACATAATCAACATTTTACTTACGTACGTCAACGAAAAGTTAAACATATCCGAAAAAGGGCATTTAATTACGTAATAAAGGGATATTTGCAGGAAATCGCTAAGCTATAAAATATTCATTTCATCATCATCAATATAAAAAACTAACGTCTTCAATTAAAGTTAATGGGAGTATAGATAAATTTTTGTAGATCGTTTTTATTGCTTTAGATTAAACGTAGAGATGATAATTGCCACTTTGACATACTAACGGATGGACGGTCTTGAGTAAATCAGATCGTCTATTTATGTTGATCGACTACTTACAGCTCAATGAGTTTTTCGAAGCCTTTTCTCAACAAATCTGGTTCGGCGCTATTGCGCAACGATGCAAACTTTCATTTCCTACAATGTTCAATCTGCTTGTCAAAATAATATATATATTCTGGTTAAGCCTATCTAGCCTTCTAAATGATTAAAATTCAAGAACATATGACTAGTGACGCATCTCTCTCTCTCTCTCTCTCTCTCTCTCTCTCTCTCTCTTGTTTGCGACACTTACTTAGTAGGCAATATTTATGTTAACGCTCTGCGCTGAAAAGTAGGCAATAGAACTTGACGCAGTATAAAGATTAAATTATTTATATAAGTGCAGACTTTTTTTTTGGTCTTTTCATTTTCCATATTTTTATTATTCTTATGGAATGGCGATACAAATAAACAGCAATTTTCGTTATATATGGAATCTTGTATACCTTTCATCGTAAGCTAACACAGAACACTTCTAGAGGTTTTGTTTTTTTATCAGCGATAAGGTAAGAGGAATCCAGATTACTTCGAACTTTAAAATGCTTGCTGTAAAAAATTGAAAAAATTTTCGATCGCGACCAATAAGTACCGTGTGACTATAGATAGTCGATAAAATAACTTGAAAGAGGCCTTTAAATTTTTCTCCAGCTTTTCCAGCAAACTACCGGTGTTCTTAGGGCTTACCTTTGGAAAGAAAACTATGTATCAGATCTTACTTTCTATTCAAATTTTTGCGTAGCTTGAAAGTTGCAAAAATAGTCAAACCGATGGGTTCTAATATGGTTGAATTGTCTTGGAATTTTGAGCTGATCGTTTGCCTGTTACGAATAAAAGAGCAAAGCTAGTCCTCTTCTCTTGTTTTCTGGTGAGTTCCAAAATTCGACCCATAGAAGGACAGACAAACATGGCTGTATTAATTTAAAATGTTAACATGGTCCAGCCCAGGTCTGCAAATATTGATTCTGGTCGTTAAGAACAGAAGATCAAAACCGATCTGCAGTAAGTAGTTCGAAGGCATATAGGAAAAATATAAGCAGACATGGCTAAGTCTCCTCAAAATTTGCACTGATCTGAGAATAGATATACTTGATGATTGATTGACCAATTCATGCGCTGCGTCGCTCTACGTTACAAGCTACCTCACCATCCCCTTTGGCTACATAAGTGTATTTGGCTTTTAATTCCTTTAACTTGGTGTTGTCATAATGAATGGCATGACCCGTTTAACAGAATTCTAACAAATACTAACCAACACTGACTAACTATGCTAGTTAATATTTACCTCTTCTCTATTGATTGCCTAACATTGCTTTCCATGACAAGGCTTGTACAACTAACAACGCGCAAGAATTTTAATCCAATTATAATCTTGATATAACATCGTTGTAGTTTATTGTGGCGTTCACAAGGGCCCATATAATATACATTATCTCGCTTTTCCCTTTCCTATCGTATTAATAGGTTGTTGAGAAAGTCGTTTCGTTTTTTCCCACCAAGCGAAAGAGTTTTTCTTTGACACCTTATCAGCTATAGAAAGTTGAAAGCAGCAAAATTCGCCATATTTTAGTCTTTTTTTCTATCGACAAAGTAAAAATGGTAGTCAAGGAAGAAAAAAAATGATTGAATGAGTGTTTGTAGAAGATGGTCAGTGCCAAAAATGGCTTACACAATTTCATTCCTGCACACATTTTCACATTGAAGATGTACCACGTTCTAGAAGGTCAGTTGGATGGGGTTTAGCTGATGCAAGTCGTCGAATCGTGCAAATCGTGGGATCGCTTATAATATATTTAACCGCTATAAACAAAACCCTTTTTCATTTTGAGCAAGAAATGACTTTTGAAATGACTTTTCGAACAACAGATTAACAATGGTTTCAATTGCTAGTAAGAGGGAATTTCTTTCGTGAAAATCTTATTCAAAAGACATTTGTTGTGCAATTATTTCGTTATAATTAAATTTGCCCAAAAACTATATAATATTTCTACTGACTTTTCAACGAACACATAATAATCGATATTAACTCTTTCGCAAAAAAAAAAAAAAATCGTATTGAAATCATTTCGCAATAATAGTTACCTGTCGATCGTAAATGATGCATCAAGAGAATTGAAATAAAAACTTTAATTTATTAGAAATAATTATAAATTAAGAATTGTTTACGTTCAACTAGCATTTAATCTCAGGCAACAAAATTTTAAGTCGAATATCACGTGCCTATCAAGATGTCTGTCTGTCTTGTTATTTAGTATGTATGTACATATATATATATATATATGTTGATAGAACATGTAAAGAGTATGACATGTGAAATGTGGTAAAGAGAAATGACGAACAACGAATGAAGATAATTAAGTGAACTTAGATTTCTAGTAAGTAAAATAATGAGTTGGAATCAGTATTTGACTTTCACAAATGGCGCAAGAAGATAAGAGCTTTCATCACGGACGCTACTACTAATCTAAGCTACGTTGTGGTTTCCTCAAAATAAATTGCCTGGAATGCTAGGACGATATTTATAGCAAATGTTATCAAATTCTGCCAATTTTCCTTAAGAGTAGCCTACCTATCAACTAAGTTAAGATTGACATATGAATCAAATTTTAATTTCAACATTATTGATAGACGGTTCACTAATTTCATCGAAGTGCTCTTTTCTGATCCTCGCTAGCTTAACTTATACCTAATAACACCTCCTCAATGCCCAGCATTCGGAAGAAGCAATTTACAATGAAAATAGGACAATTTGGATCCTTTGCTTTCGTCAATGAAGTTCGGACACCCCGTCCGTGTCTCTGTATGTGTCTGCTGATATGCAGAAATAATAAAAAATAAGGGTTAAATTTTTTATTAAATTTATACAGCGAAGATTCCTTTACTTAATATATGAACTGCTTATCGTATCGTACGTGGTCTATATATCGTATGTATTCAAATTATATTATTATACGATTTGGCAGCACTTTAGAGATAACTATACGAAATAAGAGCTTAATCATTTTTGTAAAGAAACCTCTCACTGGTAATGGTGATTTCAACGCAGGGACAGACAGACGGGCCTGATTGCATCATTGCAGTTTAAAATACTTACAACTGTTTGTGAAACGACCACCAATACACCCTTAATAAGACAATCAAATGTGCACCTCTAGGGAGTATTGTTTACCTATTTTATCAATCGTCCTTTTTCCACCTTTTTTGTACTCTTTCTTAGTCATATAAATAGCAGAAGCGACAAAGCCAATCTCAAAGTTTAAGTGTTAAGTATTGCATCGTATTATAATATAGTGGCCAATCGGTAGTGCGATCTAAGAACATCTATTGCACTCGCCCATGTCCTTAGCCATCCAGCTTTAGGACTCTTTTTAATCTCGGACCTTCTTAGGTTCGGAGCGTCATACGCTGTTCGTCCTTACGAAATGTTCACCAAACACTTGACATCTGATTCTGCGGAGGTTTGCGCATTCGCACAGGATATGATGGGACGTTTCCTTCGCCCCATCCCAGAATCTACATGAATCAGTATCCGAGTCATCCTTTTTTCAGGTGATACCTGAAAGGCGAGTGTTATATAAAACGGAGACTTTTAAGGTATGTAAGATCTGTAGTAAAGGACTCAAGCAAGGGCTGTCTCACCCATACCGAAATTGGATTTTTTAAAGAAAGCATCATCTGAGTACTTGTGAACAGTCTTCCATCCAGCCATTTTCGAACCAAAAAAAGAAACATTTAACGTGCATCGAGGAATAAAAGCTTTTCCAAATTGTTCAAGTTGTCACGCCAGAGTTTCTTGAGAGTAGAAAAAAATTTTAAAAAATTCGAGAAGAGAAGGGTTAACCAAACTGTATCAATAACCTGGTAAACCGCAAACTACAGAAAAATATAGGGTATAGAAGATTCGCCTCAATGTCGTTAAAGCATTTTTAACAGTTTTTTTTTATTCTTTTCCTTTCCTTGACGCTTCTAAGGTGTGCCAATCATACGGTGATGCTGTTGTTGTTTTCATCGTTTTTTTTGTTTTTTTTTTCTATTTGGTTTTCATATCGTTATAGGAAGTATTATACGTGTTTAGTTGTGTTAACGGTATCTGCTTACACCAATATAAACATGTTTGGCTAATAGTCTATCTTTTTTTTTTATATTTTTTTATATTATTTTTATTTTATTACGGTAGGTTAGTGTTGACGTATTATATATAGTTTGTGGCTTTACGTTAAAGTGTGTTATCTATCTTAAATGCACCATAGTAAGTACAAAGTAGTAATAAACAAAAAATATTGTTTAATTAAAATCCACCTTAATCAAGGTTAGATATGCTATTGCTTTGTGAGCGATTATTAGAATAATCAACAAAAAAAAAAAAAACCAATCATAATAATAACAACAAAAAAAGCCCCACAAAATTTAAGAACAAAAAGTAGACCTTAACTTTAAGTAAAGGAACATTTTTATTCAATTTTTCATATTTTAAAAATGGTTCCTAAGGCGTTGTATTCAAAGAATAACTAAAGTCAAAAAATAAATTTTGTATAATACATTGTCACAATAATAATCTTTCCTTTCCTTTCCTTTCCTTTCCTTTCCTTTCCTTTCCT
>CCAG010013347.1:0-10533 GCA_001077435.1 Glossina morsitans morsitans | reverse complement strand
CTTTCCTTTCCTTTCCTTTCCTTTCCTTTCCTTTCCTTTCCTTTCCTTTCGTTTTCTTAATATTGTACAAACTATGTCGTTTCCTTATGCGACTAATTAAAAAATCTTATCTTAAAAAGATAACACTAAGTACAATACTTTGGATTTTCACTTTACTTCGATTTCTATCGCTGGATTAGAAATTGGTTCAAAATTTTATTACACGTACAGCAAAAGAAAATCTTTCGATATATTACCGCAATGGGACTACCTATAGGGTTGTTGTTGTTGTTTACCTAGAATATTATTAAACACATCGTGTTTGTTTATTGCCGTCAGAATTCCATCATTAGATTCAATCCTCAAGTAACTACTTTTGGTTTTATTAGGAACTTATCGTTATCATCTGACTGCACGCTATTCGTTACTAAGCGCTTCATGTAGGTTACTAGATCACGGTTGTTTTGCAAGCTGCAGGTTAAAACATGATATTCGGGCAAGCTTTACTCGTAAATATTTCATACAATTCTTCATCCATTTTCGCCATGAAACGTCAAAATTTATACTTTAATGCCATATAAAAATTCTTTTTTAACGAAACCTCTTTATATGCGGTCTCGTCTGGCAACTCAACGGTCGGGTTCAAATTTCAAGTGGGATAGATTTTTCAATAAAGCCGAAAGCCTCAAAAATGTTAGTGCTTTAAGTCTTTACCCTTAGAATTTATTTTTCTGGTTAAATTCATTTTATATATATATATATATATATATATATATAAATGTGTGTGCATATATATACAGTTATATTTGCATTAAATATTTATATATATATATATACCAAAAATATGCATGATCTCTAGGTAAAAATCGAAAATAGAGGGACAAATATTAACTGGACAGATGGAAAGACCGGCTTAAATGAATTAAGAAAATTATTTTCATTCCATTAACGTAGTAAAAGGTAATTTTATTTCTTTGAAGATTGAGAAAAAAGTTAACTGACCATCTGCTTTATCTGTAGAAATATGTAGCGGTAATGATGTTTCTGTCTAGATCCGTCAATCCATCTATATTCTTGAAGAATAAGAGGAATCTGCCACTTCTTTATGTGGGCATATACGTATGCATACATTCCTACATATACACACAGGGCACAAATTCACTTTTCATTTTGGACCTATATACTCTTTCTTGAGAGCTAGTGCTGGGCCTAAGGTCGGTCTTACTTACTTCGCCTTGTGCTAGTTGACTGCTAACGATTAGATTTTCTTAAAGAGATCTGTTAAGATTGCCCTCGCCATCAAAGACAAAGATTGTTGTTCTGATAGGAGTCGCGAGCATCAGCGGACGCATTGGGTCAGTGTTACACAACGAAAGCAAGTTTTGTGTGACAAGTAAACAATTAAAAAATCAAAGCAGGAAAAGACAATTTAGAACAAATAAACCAATAAGCCTAACAGAGTGAAATAAAAGAGGAAAAATCATTTAATTAGGAGATAGAGCTCCCCCGCCACATCGTGTTCCGATAACTTAATCTGGCATTCTATGGGTCTGTGCCACTTCACAACACATCAATCACTTCCGAAAACTATGAAATTTTCATGAAGGGATTCTTATGCGAGCAACCACTATTCGATCCCTTATATACGATATACATCGTATGTGGCGTATCCATCCAATGTATTTAAAAGTCTCTCTCTATAAAATTTCATTAGCAAAATTTTCTTAAAACATTTCTTTTAAAAATTGAATTTATTTGCTGCATAAATAAAAATTGAATACGAAATGAATGAAAAGAAATTCATTTAAAAGTTTAACATAAGCATACAATTTGTATGCTTATGCTAACAACGATAATAATACTGTTGGCGATGACAACGATTTGACATTCAATTAAGTAACATATCGCAAAGAAATGAATGATGATGACCTTGAATAATTTTGCAGGCATACGTATGTATGCAAAAGTAATACAATATGTAACACAACAAGAAGAAGAAATAAAAAGCAACAACAACATCAACAACAATAATAAATAAGCATACATATATACGTACACATGTTCACACATATATAGAGTTATAATTTAACCCAGAAGCATACAAAGGAATCCTGACGTAATCGGAACAAAGCATGCCAGTAATCGAGAAGGAACATCTGAATTATGATAGCAACAGCAATACTTGCCAACACTATACCTGTTGTTACCTGTTTAGGTGAGTTCAAGTTTTCTTCTTTTTTTTTTTTTTCTTTTTGCTTCATTTTTTTCAGATGCTTCATCGTGTTTTATTTAATTTTTTTTAATGGTTTTTTTTTTTTTGGAAATTCAATACAGTCAACGTGTAGCTCTTTTTGTTACCGAGTGGAGTGTTACGCTTGCCGGTATTTTATATACACATATACTCGTGTGTATACAGATATTTTTTTTTGGGCAAGTGGTGCTCTTAGGTATAAGTTCAAGCTTTGCTAAAGTTTAGTGACTGCATTTGACCTTTACATGTCGTTGATTATTGTATTGATTGTTGTTTTTGTTGTTTTTGTTGTTGTTGTGATTTTACGAAAACAATAAACAATAAATGACTTTTTGGCGTGCGATAACAATCGTTATGATTTATATAAAGTTTTTAAAAAAATTTTTTCCATATTAATTTCTCATTAATTTAAAAAAAAAATACACTTTTTCGTTCGAATTTCGCCGTTTTTGGTTTAAGGTATTTAACCAAAAAAAAAATTAACTCAATTTCATAGGAACGCTTTAGGGGTAACCCCCTAAGTAAAACAAAAAACAAAAAAAAAGGACAAGTGAGAGGCCGTGGTTCAATATACCCACCACCTCTATCTTAAATCAATTAAAAACATTATAGCGGGCCATGCGCCCCCATTAAATGTCCTATATAAGCCCCCTTGATACCATTATTCATATAATGACTTTAAAAAGAACTCAAAAATTGCGACCTGTAGATTGAATACAGAAAACAAGGTGGACGGATGCACGGATGTTGTGTCTATCTCAAGCCCTTCTCGGTGTTGCATACATCAACACAAATTTACGCTTGTACCACAAGTGCTACAAGCTATAATAAAGAAACAGTGCTGAGCAAAAAACATCATATTTTTTACCATTCAAAAAAGAGGTTGTCTCAGTTTACGTCGTCTTGTAGCATGTCCCTTGAGTTACTTCAGCCATTTTTCCCATTTGACCCAACCTGCGTGCAACAACTTCCACTGGCTTTACCAAATTCGACACCGATGTGGGATATAAACAAAAGCAGGCGATTTTATTAAACCACTAATCACTTTATTAGATTACAGCATAAAAGATTGTTAACACATTTGAAAGACAAGGATGATGCCGTTTCAATTATTGTTACATCGGAGGTATATAAGTACTGATTATTTGATTTCATTGACTGAAGCACCCCGCTCCCTCCTTCAGGAGGTGTAAATTGCTTTTGCAGATGAGTTGCGCATGTGAAATAAACCACAATTCATTTTTTGTTTTATTTTATAGTAAATACACTAATAACTTACCTTCAATTTGCTTCAGTTTTAACATTCGTTTCGCTTTTTTTACTCGAGTAATACGATGCATAATATTTATTGCAATGAATTAATGCTAAACGGTGCCTGCACTATAACGCTTATTATTTCGTCTCCGAGTGCAGGTATAATAAGTGCATACCCCGCCGAAATTTGCTTCTCATTGTAAGTGGAGAAAGTTACATGTGCGAACCCATCACCAGTTTGCTTCTTTTAGTTTTTTACCAACCCTGTTTTAGCATAAATTTGATATTAAACCGTTTTATTATGACCATATACTTACCCATATACCAAAATACAAAATTTATTACAAAGTCATGAAAACCGCAACAACAAAACTACAATATAGAAAGGAACAAAGTCATGACTAGTGACCGGTCATTATGCCACAATCTAGCTATTAGTTTAGACAGACAGAGACAATTTGTTAAAAATGTACTTTTCTTCTATCACAGCTGATATAATAGTGACAATTTAAATGTCTCCTTGCAATCAAGCCAGTTAATAGCCCATAGTCTTTTATTCATTTAATTTAAAGTTAGACAGACACCTATCTGCAAAGTTAAAGTTAAGTTTTTCATGGGAATTAAATTAAAAGAAAATTGAAAGTAAAAAGACAAGTAAAGTACGCTTCAGATTCTTAAACCTTACATTGTTGAAACAGTTCTACGCCAGCATGCATGTCAGAAAGCAATTGAAGAGTACCATGTCCTCGACCATCTCCACCGCTGATAGTTATATAAAAGTGGCCATGCATGCTAATCCTCGATCAAAAGCATGCATAGCAAACTAGCTAATGGTTTTAGGTCGCAGTATTTGGACTTTGACTGGCATATTACGAAATGAACCACGCCCATTTTTAAAATTGGCATCGTCATGCCATCTATTAAAGGTTTTGATGTCCAATATCAGATATCAAGTCCAACTTTTATTTTTAAAAAAATTTTCAGCAACAGTCGGGTGGACAGATGGACATCTAGTCTGACGTTGACTAGACATACATGTATAGCACTTTTTTCTATGTTACTGATAGAATCATCGGAATTAAATACAGGAAAGGGTATCACATCCTTCGTCCTCGACTCTATCCTCCGCTGCAATGCTAGTTAAAAAAGCAGCAAGCCACCCTATTGATGGTCGAAGACATTTTGCATAAAGCGTGGATAGCAAGCTAGGTAAATGTCTTAGGTCCCAGTATTTGGACCACGTCAGTTTCTAAACTTTATATGTGACCATCTACTTACAATTGAATGGTCAAACATCATCTGTCCTAATTATTATTGTCATGAAATGTTCAGCAGCTGTCGGACAGACGAGTAGACACATAATTAATTGCCTTAAAATTTTACGTTGAATAGGCCTATATGTATATATATATATATGTATATATGTTACTCACAAATTTACAAATTTAGTATAACTTCATTCTTTATAGGGCGTTTAAAAAAGAAACACAGAAATCTTAAATACCGCTAAGACAGAATTGGGTTAAAAATGCATTTAATAGCATTTTGTTCATTTATATTCGACTATGTTATAAGCACATACTTACACAAATCTAACCAAAACAATTACATGCATAGGCCTATATACGCATAACTCCGCGCGCACGCGTGTATGTACAGATTTATATAAATGCTTTATGCCTAACGTTAAGCTACCAGTTCAACCGGGTTTGGGTTAGGCACCCAACTAGACATTTTCTGCTTAAAAGAGTAAAAAGAATGAAAAGCATTTAAATAAAATATCGCACAATTTGATTCTTTGTCTATAGCATAAGCGTAAGATATGTGTTTTCCTCTAAGACTTACACTGAATACATTTTTTTTCTTTTTTGATTTTTCTTAGCAAAAAGCATGCTAAGCATACTTTGTTGTTGTTGGCTGCTGTATTATGCAATGCATTGCCATAAAATCCAAATAGATTATATGCGTAAAGGCTGCTGCTTATGAGCAGAGTGCGTAAAATTTTACTACAATTTTGAAATGTGGGTTGTGGCTTCAGGTAGGTAGTAACTGTCTTGCGCAGGCAGCAGATGCAAGTTAATCCGGTTATATGACTGGTGAGAAGAAGAAAAATCATGTTTGCTTTTTTTTTTGTTTTTTTTTTACTTTTTTCATTAAATTTTATTGAACATAAGAATCATAAGATATTTAAGGAATTTTCTTAAAGATCGAATTTAAACTTTGAAAGTTATTCAGTCATGCATTTGCCGCTGCTGCACGCATATATGTAAGTATTTTAATGCACCGTCTCTTACAATCATCAAACACGTTCTCCTTTATGCAGTTCTTGTACGTATGATGTTTTCCGTAGGTTTTTGAAACCTTTTAGTAGAAAATAAGTTATGGTATTGTGGGCGGAGAATCATGATCATTAAGTAACGAAGACAGCTTCGTAATCAAATATCAAAAAACATCTCTTATTACCTTATGAAGACTTATATTTTCTAACGAGGCTCATATTGATTGGGAGGCATTTACAAAGTGACCCAATCCCCTGTCAATTTCTTATTTTTCATCAATTTTTATAGAAATACATGCAAAATGGAAAATTCTTCTCAAAGTGGAATCTCATGTGAGGAATCGTTGTAGACATGATCCGATTTAATCCATTGGTAATAGGTGTCGTCTTTAGCCCAAAAGATCCTTGCACTAAAATTCGTCAAAATATCTTGAATGTGTTGTTCTGTTGACCTCACACAACATCACATGAAAGAACACCACATCAGACGAAAAGGCTTAAATCGATTAACCGAATAGTTGAAATCATCATCCACACAAACCCGCAATATACTCAGTGCTATAAGCTACGTAGAGTATGAATGCATTTTCCTATGCTTGTACGTTGCAGATAAATTCATTGTGTGAAATGAAGCTCCTCAGGAAATTTGTGTGGTTCAGTAATTTTAACTCAGTGACTCTTCAATGCACTGCCTAATATGATTTTAACATATATCTATAGCAGATAGATTATTATAGCTCAATGTGACATATCCACAAACACCGCATGCATTGTTACGTACACCCGCACTGCGTCCTACAGATTTGCGCGCGCAGTGTATTCCATAATGAAGTATGGACAATTGAGACCATAATTGAGACCATAAGAAAGCTATAACTGGCGATAAAACCACAATGAAAATGGATCAGTCCCATGCAACATGTTTTCAATCGCTTAACTTTTTCCCAAAAGCATTTTCAATTCGCTGAAACAAATCGAGAAAAATAGATCAAGCCTTGTACCTAGAAATCTTTGTTCCTATTTCTTGTCCGTAATTGTTTCAATTTTCATAGAGTTGGGAGCGTGTTCGTTGGCTCGACGGCTATGCAAATGCGTCCTTGACTTATGGAGCTTAATTTCCTTTGAATGTCCGTCAACAATCAGTGTCTGGAGTTATTATATTACTTTCACAACTTTCAGAATGCTCAGAATAAGCGGACATATGGACAAACAGAATTGATTCACAATAATTTATACACTCTGGCAATAGTCACTAACATTTGATTCATGGATCGCAAGAGATCCTCAAGAGAATCCGTTCTGGTTCCACAGAAACACAAGCGCTTCTTAAGAAATCATAGTCCACACAATTGTGTGAAATATTTAGATATATTTCTAAGTGTTAAATGTGTATAAAATTGTAATGAGCTGTTGAAATATCCAAACACTTTAAGATGATGACGGAATCTGCGGAATTAATTTCCTTATGTCGTATTAGTATCATAGAGGAAATCCTAGATTAAGTAAGAATAACAAGGCTCTCATTGGCTTAGTCATTGTGTTAAGGAAGAAGTTTGTAGCGTCTTTTCCAACACATGGCCTTCCTCCTGGAATCGCTCATGCCTAAAAGGAAAGAAAAGACCGAACATGATTCGTCCAACTATTATTTATTTCAGTCCCTGCATAAATGGGTTAATGATTTCAAATTGACTTCAAAGAAGTCCTTTGAAAATCACTTCATTCCATTTGTCGGTCTTAGAAACCAGAGAAACGACCTTAATAGGAAAACTTTTTTTTTTCGCTCAGGGTAGGTCTCGTATTCGTATAAGACGAAGACGATTAGAAACAAGTGACGAAAGAAAAAGAGAATGAGACGTGATGACCACTGTCTAATATTTTTGGCCCCATCGATAAGTACTATGCCTTTACTCATTCGCTTTAATCACTCACTATAGCCACGACGACCAAAGTGAACTCTATCGCACTTGAAATTTGAAACAGCGAACACTGACTTGATAGTCACGATTTTTACCTACACAGCTACTCTTGTGCGTGTCAAAGTGTCTTATATCTGTTTTAATAAAAATTCATTCAAAATTTGAATTATCATGATGGAAAAACGCCACGAACTTTTTCCTTGGCATAATAAATACTTACTACCTTTTCTTATTCAAAGTTAAAGTACCCTTCTAACCGCCCCGCACTATATATAAAAAAAATCGCATAAATCTAATTAACTCCAACTTGTAATTACTAAACTCCTACGAGTGTGTGTAATCGAGCATGTTTACGCATGAAAAATAAAAAAAAAATAAATAAATAATTTACATACACACCACGTATGCAATTATCTCAAATTATTTATCATACGCCCCATATTTTTTTTTTTATTTTTTTTTTACTTTTTTTTCATTTAGAGGATAAAACCTGTTATCTTCAAAAGCGAAACAAATGAAACTTAATTTGTTGTTTTTGTGTTTAATTATCAAAGACCTTTTTACAAGGATATTAACTATCGTTAACGCATTTGTATATTAAAGTGAATGTTTTTGCTTTTTTTCTGCTTGTTTTTGTTTTTTTTTTTTTACATTTTACATTTTACATAGACATGGAAATTAAATGACAATGGCATTGAAACGTGCAACAAACACACATTCACTTGCTTCACTTATCTAGAGAGGAAAATAGTTTTAAGAAAACCATAAACATTTATTTGCATCTATGCATGCATGCATGCATGCATGCACACATATTATTTTAAAATAACAACGACAATAATAATAACAATAATAATAATAATAGTGACAATAAATGTGCGTTTATAATAACATTTATGCTATCGCTTTTATAAATCATTTAAATTGTTGTTGTTCGCTTATCTCTGAATGTGATTTACGTAAGTGAGAAAAAAAAAAAAAAAAACAGGCAAATTTATGAAATTGCTTAGAATCGTGGATTAAGGTGTTAGCCATATTAGCTGTGTATGTGTATGAGCCGGTGTTGAAATCAAATAACAATAAGGCGCTGATATTTGCTTGACCCGTAGACTTAACCTAACAACAGTGGCTGTTACACCCTGAAGGTAGGCCAGTAAGTACAATAATTTGCAAAGCCTTATGCCTAGAATTTAAGAGATATTACTCGATGTGTGTGTGTGTGTTTGTGTGTGTAGAGGTGTTCGTTTGCATCAACGGTGTTTGACCAAACCTTAATTTATCATAGAGTGCGTGTTATAAAACGCAAAATACCTAAACATTTACAATCCGCAAAACACCTTCACTGATATACATATATATCTATTATATGTATATACATATATATACATATATTATATATATTCATTTTTCAGTTAGAGTTTGCATAAATATTTTATATGTTGAGAATAAAAGCAAAAAAAAAAAAAAAAACCTAACAAAAAGTGAATGGTCTACAAACACGCATTCATACATTTTTAAATATGAATAAATGAATGAATGAATGATGTGATTATAAAAAAAAAAAAAAATTGCATTTTATAATAGGCCTCAAATGCTTTATTTTTTCTATTTAGCAATAGTTATAATTTTCATATTGGGTCCAGCTGCGATTTGCGCGTGTTTATATTAAATTTGAAAAACAAAAAAAAAACAATAAAAAGAAAAAAAATCTCAAGGCAGCTTTATGCAGATTTTTTCTTTTTTTTTCTTTTAAAGATTTAAATAAATGCAAAATGTGCATTCAATCGTATGGATAGATGGATGGACAGACATAAAGACATATAAACAAACACGCAGCATTCTTTTTAACTTGTTCCAAGTCAGGCACATTCACACACAACGGCACGGCAATCTTAATAAATGTATTGTAGCATGCGTCAAATGTCACGCTTATAATTTCATAAGCATTTGCTTAAGTTGGGCGCGAGAAGTTCTCATGAAGGATTTTTTTTTTTTTTTTTGAAACTAAACATTTTCCCATTTTCCGCTCTCCACAAAAAAAAAAAACAAAAAAAGCTTATAAAAAATGGAAACATATATTTTTGGAAATTTTTAAAAACAAACTTAATAGTTGTTATTGCTATTACTGGTCATAGACTTTGAAGATCATTAACGTGTTTGTTTTTGGATTTTTTTTTTTTATTTTCAATTTAACAAAAATGGTATTAAAACAGTGCGTATATTACTAATCAAAACGGGTATATTTTGAAGGATAACAAGTAAATGAAAAAATTATTTATTCAGTATTTTTAGTGTGAAAACGGATGTTATTATAAAATATTTTCTAATGTTAGCTGAAATGGAATAAAATCATCAAAAGTTGAATAAAATAATAGAAAAATTAGGCCGATATTTTTTTTTTTTTTTTTTTTTTTTTTTTTAGTTACAACCTTTTATCATTAACGAATTACATAGCAATTGTATTATTCGGCATCGTCGCATAGAGCAGCAGTATTGATATACAAAGGCTTAGTTGAAAATTTTCCTTTCGCTTCGAAATTTCTGCAAATGTGGGGAGAGAAGGCATTAACCTTAAAAAATGTTCTTCTTGATTTTTCATGCTTTTTCCGAAAGATATCAACGGCCTTTGTATTACCTATTGATTTTCGAGTTTGGTAATACAGTAACAGATGATTTTGAGCAACTATTTATTATACTCTATACCACATATATGTATTAAGTTTGTATAAGTAACATCCAGAAGCAGATAGATCCAATTTTTATTATACTACTTCCTGCATTGATTTAAGCTTGTCGGTCCATCCGTCCGTGTTAAACTTCTGTATTTCCGAAAGAAGGCTATTGAAAATTTTTAT
>CCAG010013345.1:0-24403 GCA_001077435.1 Glossina morsitans morsitans | reverse complement strand
GGCCTTTGTATTACCTATTGATTTTCGAGTTTGGTAATACAGTAACAGATGATTTTGAGCAACTATTTATTATACTCTATACCACATATATGTATTAAGTTTGTATAAGTAACATCCAGAAGCAGATAGATCCAATTTTTATTATACTACTTCCTGCATTGATTTAAGCTTGTCGGTCCATCCGTCCGTGTTAAACTTCTGTATTTCCGAAAGAAGGCTATTGAAAATTTTTATGATTGGTCCACTTTTTCGACCACTCCCCATATGAAGTCATTATATGAACCACTGTATTAAGCGAAGTTGTGCAGGATATTTAACAGTAGGTCGTAGCCCTACCTATTATAAAATGTTGATGACAACATCTTAAGTTAAGCTAACACCTCAATGTGCGGACTGAATAATGATTGCAAATTTCATGGCGAATTAAATATAGAAATAGACAAGCACCAGCTAGACATAGCTTCTTATATGTGAATCTTGAATTCGCGAACGATCACTAAGTAGACCTTGGAAAAATAATCTATTTATACCTTACACCATTTCTGGCACCAGAATTCATTGTGTTTGTGCGGGCGTATGCAGCACCCAAAAGAGAACAGTTTTTATTATACCGATTCAAGCTTGTCTGTCCGTCTGTCGGTTCTTCTTTCATTTGTTCAATTTGGAGATCGCTATTTTTAAGACATGTTGATGAAATTTGGTACACTCGTGTGTTTTCGCCCAAGCATGAATGCCTTTAAAAATATTTGGGATCAGATCACTTTTTTCCCCACTTCCCATAAAAAATCTTGTTTTAAGAAGCGTTTATATGACTAATTGTAAAAAAAAATGTAAAAAAAATCGTGTAAAAAGAAAATTCAGTCTATAAGCCCGTTGGACCCGTTGGTTTGGCTGAAATTTTTCTATTAATAAGAAGATTTAAGGCCAAGAACAGCTTGAGGGCTTTAAAAAACGTTTTAAGTTCTTAATCTAAAGACTTTCTTTTTGTTTTTCATGGATGATTTCCAAGCTTAGCCTGGCGACCCAGATGTGCTCCAAAGCTTGTTGCATTGTACAATGTTTTAAAGCAGTAGTCATAAAAGTCATCAAACAAATACACGGCCTTGGCTAAAAGAATTTCTTAATCCGCAATTGAACTGAAGTACATATGCACTTTTATAGGGCCTTTGATGCTCAATAACAAACGTAAAATATTGACCGTAAGAAATTTAAAGTGACGCGACCTTTGTCAGTCGTATGGATAAAAAAAGGTTTATTAATGAAAGATTTATTATGTCTTTGTCTTAATGTTGATAGGCGATTATGTGCGCATAACTGTTCATTTTAATTGAAATTGTAATCAATTGATTGTAAATCAATGGGTCAGCAGCTTAATAGTCTTTATAAGTAAACGCGCAAACCTGTCACCAACAGAAACGTGCTTAAGACAGTAAGTGTATTAAGCGAACAAAATAAAGTGAGCATAAAAACAAAAACAAAAACAAAAAAAATAAATAAATAAAGAAAGAAAATTGTTGTTGTTTGCAGACAGTTGTTTTTCTTTTGAGAAAATATTGGAAATTTGTACAAAATTTTATTTGTGTTTTATTATCTCAAATTTTTTCTTCAAGGTCTAATTTGAACTTTGGGATCGTATATCCAAACTTATTGAAAGAAAATAAATTAATTACTTAATAAAAGTAAGTACAAGTCTTAAAGTATATGAAAAAGATCTTTTTTTCTCTCTCTGATATTTAAAAAAAAAAACCAAGGCATGGCTCCTTTTCTCCACTGATCGTTCTTTTGCGGTTTCACTACAGATTTACGAATATTTCGTCTAACAAGAGAAACCAACAAACTTTTTTGGAAAATATGAAAGGGAATCGACTTTAAACTTTTTTTTGATTCTGTGGAAAATTGACCATAAAATCGATCAAATTTAAAATATTGACAAAATCCCACGATCCTAACTCTAGAGTTTGCTTTTCAAAGCAATCGGAATTAAAATTATTAGCAGTAGAGCGCATTGCACAACGAAGATTTGGGGAAACAAGAGTTATATTCGCTTTTAAACGAGTTCCGGCTTTTTCCCATAATCCACAATCCCTGCACTACACAATTGATTCCACAGCTTCGAACACTTGAGAAATCAAGGCAGAGTTATGACAAGGCGGGTCAGCGAAAATCAAAATTTTGGTCAACTTAAAGTTCTGGTCCTCTTCTCCCCCGCTTGTTGTTACCATATTCTATTGTCAATGAACATCGTGATGTTCTATCAGGCTTTAAGTTCACAATTAAACTAATTATTCCCTTCACCACATATGGTGCAAGGTATATACAGTTAATGCGGACGTACGTAACGCCCAGTACGTAACATAAGATGAATCCATCCAGAGGGCTCCAATCGATCAAGAATCGCCTTCTGCATTCACCTAAACTTGTCTGTCTGACCGTCCGTCTTGTTTTCTTGTATTCAACTTACAAATCGGAATTTTTGAGATAATTCGATGAATTTTGATACAATGAAGTGTTTCGATCCAAAGACAAGCCCAATGGAAAATTGTTCGGATCGGTTCACTATTTTGACCATTCCCCGTATTGTAATTTTGAATATTTTTGAATAAAACTCATTGTGTAATAGTATTTTATCATTCTACATTGGTATGAAAACCTTAGTTGCACTGGAAGGAATTTTTGGACCAATCCTCCTATATAACCATTCCTGCGAAAAGGGTTTCCTTTTCTGGAAAAAGGGGTATAATTTTCAATATTTCATGATGAAAATTGATTGATCATAATAGTAAATTGACGTAGAAATCAAGCTTATCCAATTTGGACCATGTAAATCTATTTTTTTGATACTACTTTTGGAAACAAAATTGTTAACGTTTTATGATGAAGGAAATTTGTTCATAACAGTAATTTGACATGAAAATTAACTGAACCACATATGAGCCACATAGATTTATTTTTTGGACCCGAACATATAGAGGAATTATCATCAGAAGCAAGCACTTATAGGGGGAGAAAGTCTATTTTCTAGTTCTTTATGATGGAAAAAAGGGAAATAATACAATTTTGAGGAAGTAACTTAAGTTTGCTGAATTTGTATCGTGTCTAGTAATGTTCCGGCCACACTCCAATAAGCGGGCTTTTACGAAAAGTACACCTTTGCAGGAAAATAACGTGCAATTTTTGATGTGTTATTACCAAGACGAGTAAATGACTCTACTAAGCGAAGTGGTGTAGTGTATCTAACTGTCCGCCTTTCCCGACTGTAATATTCGTACTCGGACTCTTCAAACTTTGTCAATTTGTAGCAAGCAAGGAATGAAATGTCAAATGAAAGTCAATTATGTGAAAGATGCAATGCCTCTCGTTTATTACCTTGGCGCACGTTTAAGAAACTTTTCCGCTTTCTATGCAAATGAAGGATAATAAGAAAAATATGTCGAAGATTTCCAAGTCTTACTTAAGGTCAGCTAAAAACATTTGCTAGATGCGATTCGATCTATTGCTAATATTATATATGTCATGACTTTTCCGAGAACCCAATAGCTTATTCGCCTGTTTCTTTTTTTTTTTTTTTGTTCATGCAGTCAAATGACAATTATGTGTATTACGCTTAGCTTTCAAAACAAGTAGATATGTAAACTGAATTTTAAATTGTTTTTAAGACTTTTTTTTTTTATCTTATATACATGCATATCTTTGCATATATAGACATATGTTCTATGTATATGAACAAATGATTAATTTATTGAACGCATTAAAGGTCAAATAAAAATTAAAAATAAATAAAATAACGTTTCTACATATAAGTATAATAAAAAATGGAAAAACAAAAAAAATTAGTTATTCAATATCAAATCAAATTAATTAAAATAAAAACATGAGTGTTGACAGTGCGTTGAGTAAAAAAAAAAAAAAAAAACAAGGCACAGAATATACGCGTACAACATAAGCTAAACATGGTCTTTGAATGCATTGGTTATATGCATCTGCATGGTGTTATGTAAACTAATTGTTTTTTTTTTACTGGAATGATCAAGAAAATTGCAATTTTAATTACATGGAAATACTTGTAATATACGAATGACATAAAGCACTCACAGAAGAAGGTTAAGTGAAAACATTTTTCTTTAATTAACACAAAATAATTTCATATGCTTGTATGGTCTTTATATATATATATAGGATGAATTTAATTTCTAATTAAAATTTTCTTTAATTTTTTACTTTTCTATCAGGCTGTCAAGCATTAATTGCTTATATACATATATAAAAACAAAACAAAATATGCATAATAAAGTCTACCTACACCTACCCATAAGTGGCTGGCTATGTTTACACACATATATTAATTAAGTATAGTTGCAAATATTACATTATTTTCCTCTATTGGTATCAATGACCTTAAAAGCAGACAGGCGACCTTGCGGCTATAGAAATTATAAACAACAAATGCTTATAATTCTTTCTCTTGCTCTCCTTCTCTCCTTCTCTCCTTCAATTTCTCTGAGTTCTTAAACATTTACATGGTAACTGCCACATATACCATACACTCACTATCTGCACGATCGTATTTACACATTTTATTCCCTCTCTTTTTCTCAGTAGGGTTGCCAATGTTAATCATTTCCGTTGTAGTCGCACATAAAGGTAGTATTCTTGAAGGAAAAAAAGTTGAAAATGTGCATAGATTGTTGTTCTGATCGACTATGGTCTGAAGTAGACTTGGTTCAACTGGAATATTCATTATTAATTATTGCGAACAAATTTTTTCTACCCTACGTCGCTTGTGGTATGAGGACACAGTAAGCCTGTGTGGACGCACGCAACATCCCGAGTGACTTGAGATAGACCCATCTTCCGTTATATCGATTGATTCAGAATCACCTTCTTCATCGATTTAAGCTCAGCTGTCCCTCTGTCTGTCCCTCTGTTATGTTCAACGTACAGACCGTAATTTTTGAGTTATTTAGATGAAATTCCATATACAAACGCACTTTGGCCGAAGGACGCATGTTATTGAAAACGGCTGGGATTGGATCACTGTTTCAGCCGCGCCTTGTTTTGAAATCGTTGTATAGTCGGGTAAGCTGACGCTTAATAGTGGACCGTGTTTCGCTTTAGTGTTTTTACTTGATATTTAGCAGTTTTTCAAATCGTTGTCAGTCCGTTGTAATATATACCGACTGTAGTAATCTCTAACAATTCTTGAATAGCTTCATACTTTGGCGATCATCGGTATTCAAAAGATTCGTTTCAAGTCGGTTCAAACCCAAATGTTTAACCTTACATTCCGAGTTCCTCAGGAGAATCACATTAACGTCTTATCTTATTGTCTTTGTATCCTAATAACTTCGCCGTAGGTATTTTAAATTCAAATATTTTGATATTCGCATATGAAGTTGAATTAACATCATGCGCGTCCTTCTGTCCCTCGAATTACTCTCAACTAGTGGTGTATAGAAAATTGCCCCAGTCTTAAATTTTAAAAAATCATATAGAAACTCTGCCTTCTAAATGATTTTCCTTTTAAAACTAGCGATAATTTCAAAGATCAAGATTTTCTTCTAGGCTCCAACTTGCGTATAAGCAAAACTAAAGCATTAGTGTTCTTGATAAAAACCACGGTCATAAGTATTCCATAAACCTGATTTTATTAAAAGTCTTTGCATCAATTCAGTTAAGCCTGGAGTGGAATTCGGAACTATAATTATTACACTGACGCAAATAAATCCGAAATAATTTGTCATTTTTTATTTTGTATAGATTTAGGTGGGATAAATCCAGGATAGTTCCCTTTTGGCAAAGTCTCCCAATGTAACGCTTAAGAAGCGTAGATTTCGCCTAAGCATTGCTTTAATCTTCAAAATTCTCGAGATTCCTTGTGCGAGATTAATTTGAATATTGAAGTCCGGGTGTCACGAAATTTTATGTCACTGAATTTAATGCAACGCTTAATGCTCTCTTATATACGGTACGATTCTGGACTTTGTAGTTTTTAATTGTTTGGATTTGGTTTCCAAACTCTCTTCAACGGAATTAAGTTACATTATAACATATTCTAATGTTTTGTATTCTCGACATTTTATATTACTTTTTTAATAATAATTTATAATAGTAAATTAAAATTTATGGATTTAGGAGAAGCATCTGCTGTTTTTTCTGTCCCATTACAACCATTTCTATATGAGTTTAAATTAACGATTAGTTTTTTTTTAGTTTTCTCTGTTTAATATCTAATGCTAATGCGTTGGACTGATGGACCTATCATCCACTTGGATTTATCACAAAACGGTAGACGGCGCATAAATAAATGCCTTACATCACTTCGCTTAATACAGGTGCTTATGTAACGAACTTTCAAGACAAGGCGTTATATGGGAAGGGGTCGATACGTCGTCAACTAAGCCGATTCAAAGCATTTTCAATAGTGCCCTTCCTTGATCTAAAACATATCAATGAAGCAAATCGGAAAAATATATAAACAGAGAGACGCGTAGGTAGAGAAATTTAAGCCGATTCAATTTAAATCGATTGGTGTAACTACTGGTGGGTCTATCTCAGGTCCTTCCCGCACAAATTGATTATACCTTTGTACTACAAGCCATCTCTTTTACATATTAACAAAAAAAATAAATAAATAAATATATAAATAATAAATATATAAAAAATAAACAAATGTAATGTTTTACACTCACTCTAGGGTCAGTGTAGTCTACTTGTATACTTTGTAACCTTATCTCATATCTTTCCTTAATTTAATCGTGAAAAAATGAATGCTCAAACGTGAGATAAACACAATTTTTTAACATAACAATTGTTGTTGACATCTTTATTAATATTACTTACAGCTATAATAAATTAAACGAAGATAGGAGGAGGTATTCTCTCTCACATCTCGGAAATAATTTAATGCTTAACGGTATTGTATTTAAAGAAAAAAATTTAAGCAAAACATTTTTGTGAATTCTACAAAGGAATTAATGGGAATAGCACATCCATTTATATCGACCACTGAAGGTTGAGGGTATACTCATTTTGTTTTTTTCATAGACCCTATAAAGTAAGTATATATATTCTTGTGTCAGCGTGAAGTTCTGAATTGATTAAGTCACGTCTGTCCGTCTGTATAGTGTTTGTCGCTGGCACTCTCCTGGTCGCAAAAAAGAAAACATCGACTTCAAATTTGCTAGAAACATTGGATGTTTTTGCACACAAGTTGGTATTGAAAATGGGCTAAATTGGTCAGAGCAGATGTCCGCAGTGGAGCGTAAACTGAACGCAACTCCATTTTGCTCAGCAAAACGAAGAAGAAATTCTAAAAGTTACAAGACTAAAATCTTCCGGGTTTATTTTACGAAACCCTCTACTCTTTAGGTGCAAAAATGGAAAAAATCGACCATGCCCACACGAAGTTACGAGTAATTAAATTTTATATTTTTCACTTTTCTAAGGTTTTATGCTTATTTATCATAAGGCTAGCAAGACCGAATGTTTAAAACTATTTCGTATATTCCTTGAATGAAGATATATTATCTGTCTAAAAATGGGTTAACTCTAAAATGAATATGATAGATATCGCGGCTAATTCTTTGTTAACAATATCAGCGATATGGGTATCAAATAAAAGAACTTCGAGAGTAGAACGCGAAAAACATAGTGGTGGGCATGCGAGACGCGCCACGCGCCGAATGTAACTTTTTCTACTTGTTTTTAATAGTTTGATGTTGGTGAATTCACTTAGCTCACCTCTTGCATTTCGATCTCTCTATGCCTTCAGTTAGTATGAGATTGAGTTCAAATTATTTCCAAAGATTTACGACCGAAATATTCATCGTCACTACCTCCGATCTTTTGTGTGTTGTGGGGTAGCTTAGTGATGCCCCTCTTGGCAAAAACTTCGTCATTTTAAAAAGAAATAGCCATCGAGCCGCTTTTGCATGTCCTCTGAACCAATGCTAATCAGAAAAAGACGGGTCTGAAGAATACGGTGAAGCTCCCAGCCCAAGGTGAAGATCATTTTTTGGGTTACAGACATATGGGAACGTTCATCGGCTGCTAAGCTAAAATTTTTTTTGCACGACAGCTAGCAAATCACTTTCTAACAATTCCTTAACTTACTTACTACTACTACTGCTACCTCTACTTTCATCTGAAGCCACTTCTTAGCTTCAGCTATACTTTTCGCCATTTTAAAACAAATTAACTTGCCATTCCTTAAATGAAAACGGATCCTTTAGGCTGAAGCGTAGCTTACAAGCAATTGAAACTTGCACCGTACAAACCCCAATGTTTGAGCTTACCCTACCCAACATTTCGGAAGAAATGAACGCGCCAACTATACTTTGCAAAGCAAGCAATTTCAGTAGACGAGACTTATTCACATACCTAGTAATATTAGCAAATCTAAACCTAATCCAAGTCTTTCACAAAGAGACCTCAGAATAAACATCATAGGCTAAACTATAGAAAAACCTATAATTATTCGTTAGTTAAGCTTATTCAGACTATTCGTTATTAATGTAACACAACATAAATAATTTTTTAGTAAAAAAAAAACGCTATAACTGCATTTGTAAAAATATTGAATTGGGGCAGCCCTGATCAATATAATGCATAGCTAGTTATTAAATTAAAAAAAACAAGAGAACAACAACAAGAAGAGATTTACTGCAGGAGAACAATTTTTCATGCAACAGTTTCACGTCTTGTGGGCATGTTAAATTTCTAAAGCATTAAAATGCGAATTGAATAAATTATAAGTATGTTTAATAAACATGCGTAGCGACATTGATTTTATACATCCCTTGTGAAATGAAATTTTCAGCAGAACATGAAGTTCATTTATAATTTTTCTTTATGGTAACAACTTTGCGTTTCATTTTCTCTCCCACTCTCCCTCTCTCTCTTCTCTTCATTGGATCAAACTTCCTTAAACTATCTTAGATCCTACAAAGTTTATGTACTAGAACTGTTGGTCAACATATGAATCTAAGACCCCGCTGATATATTATACATTCTTCCAGTTTTAAGGCGATTGAGATTAAAAGTTAAAAAGTAATATATCCTGTAATGGTTACAGATCAAATTTAAAAAGGAGCTTTATCCGCTCACAGAATTCACAGCACATATTGGCATGAGTAAATACTTCCAAACATATACCACGTTCTAATAACCGCGACTATCAAGTCTGTGTTGTGCGGGTTCAAATCTCAAGTGCGCTAGAGTTTTTTTTGGTGATTGAGATAGAAAGTTAGAAAGTAATATATACCCTAATAGGCTTTATCCGCCCACAGCCCAGCATTCACAGCACATATTTGTATGAGTAAATACTTACAAATACATGCCATGTCCTAACAACCGCAACTATCAAGACTGTGTTCGCGGATTCAAACCTCAAATGCGGTAGAGTTTTTTTTTGATGATTGTAACCGCTGTGAGCACTTAGCCGATAAAGGCATAACACTTAACCACTCCCATCTCCCTACACCTTCCCTTTCTCGCTTGTCTTTCTGCTAGGAGACAACCCCCGAGCGATTAATCATATGAAGGCAAAAAAAAAAAAACAAATTTCTTAAAAGCACCAAAAAATCACCGTAATCCGCTGTAGAGGTACCCATAATAAATGGAAAACTTTAAGTTACGATCTATAAAAGATATTGACTTGTAATCTGTTAAAAATTCTTTCCTAAAGCCAAATAAAAAATCTATGCTTTCGACTGGCCAACTGACGCGACCACATTTCATGAAATATTTTTCAATTCTAATATATTCGTGGGAGCTAGCGGCCATTCAAAATTCACCCTAACTCGAATACAATTTTCTTAATTGTTTCTTACTTGCTTTGTTTTTGATATTGTTTTTAATAATTAATTGATCTGCACTTACGCAACGATTGCGTAATCATGTACCAATATGTACAGAGTGCAAGTGCAATTATAACAAAAAAAAATTATATTTTTTTTCGTTCTCAATATATGTTATCTTCTGGCACGTTACAGATGACGAATATGAAGCCCGTCAAATGCTCTTAGCACATAGAATAAAGCGTTTTTTGTTTTTTAAGAATGCAATGAAACGAGGACGAAATTCTAAGACCACCAATATATAAAAGTTTCAAAATTTAAATAATCTTAGAGTTAAAAATTTCTTTGCAAAAAAAAAAAAAAAACGCTTTATTTTACATGCTTAGCCCAGTTCTGTACTAAAAATATCTTGATCAACTTATCATAAAGAAGAGATTTTTAATTAGCAAAAAAAGTACACTCAACAGTTTACTCTGTCTCGATTAAGATTTGAAAGTTTTGTATCGAATAAGAAACTTAACCTCCAATTTTCATTTACATCGTTCTCATCCTTAGTTAAAGAATTGAAGAAAACCTGTACAACGGTTTTCACTGAACCTACAGCTTCAGAATTATATTTGAAATTTTGTGCATTACAGGTTGACCTCTTTAGAAAGAGTTCATCATAGCTTTACAATGCAATGGAATAAGAAGAAGATGAAATTTCAAAGAAAAGTAGTGCTTGGCATGAGAAAATTCGTTACAACCCGAATAGAATTTCTCTTGCAAAATTTTTTCTTTTTGTTTCTCGTTCATAGAGAAAGAGACAAATTTGTTCACTTGTAGTTGTTGCTGTTGCTGTTGCTGTCAATTCCATTTAGACAGGAAGAAACATTTTTCAATTGATTTCAAGTGCATTACTCAGTATTTTAAACGATAGAAAGGTAAACAAGAATGTTGCCGTTACCGTTATTGTTGTTGTTAATATTAACAAATAAATAACATTGAGAAAATTATACTTCCGCCATATGTCTGCCTAAGTGCTTTATCAATTTCATATCAACATATATATATATATATATATATATATTGTTTTCTTATTTCTAATAAAACTTTGTTTTCGAATTTTTTTCTCCTAAATTAATCTTATGAACCAAAGATCAAGATTTGATTACAAATTTTGAAGATAAGAAATATATTAAATCTATTGAATTTAAATTGAAAAATAATTTAGTAACAATTTAATTGAAATTGCTTTTAAAACATTTTGTCTTATAACTTGTAAAACAGTTGTTTACACTAAAAAAATAAAAACGCAATAACAATTTCATTTTTATTTCCGGCTACGTATCTCGAGTGTGGAGAAAGAACGCATACACAGAAAGATGATCGTAGAATTGCATTTTTACCTTGAATAGAGAGGAAAAGAAAAATTAATTACAAAAACAATATTTTGTTTACATATTCTTTTTTTTTTTTTAATTTGCACTAAGCATACGAGAATACATGAATGCATGCATGCATATGCATGATAATAAATAAGAAAGAAAAAAAAAACTAAATAAATTAATAAAACCACAGTAAGTAGTTTTAAATCAATTTTAAATACATAGCTATAAGTATTTATTTATTTATCATTAATTTATTTCCCCATTAAAATTATATTGTATATATGTATAAATATGTTTGTGTTTTTTTTTTTTTTTGTTATATGTATATAAATCTCTTTTTAAAAATCTTAACCCTACTTTTTACTTGATTAATTGCATTGTCTTGTCTTTACGTAGCGATTGCTTAACATTAAGCCGCGATAGGCAGTTCGTACAAAAATTTGGATACTACAATTTCAGATGCCTCTTGGCTTGACTTTTCTCCAATTTACGTGCACGCAAGTGAAGAAATTCTCTTCTCACTTCAGAAGAACGCATTTCCAAAAGGCAATTTAATTTTTTATAGATTTGCTCTGCTAGAGGTATGGACGCCTCAAAATCGTAATGTTTAAAGCGCATTTGTGGTGGATTATAAGCAGATTGATTATGACTTGAAGCATTACTGCCCGACATATTAAGAAAACTAAACGATGTCGAGAAATGTGTATGATGGCTAGGACTGGTGGGTGATTGTGCCATAGCAATAGCAGAAGTTTTGCTTTCACTTAAATTGCTGGCTAACAGACTCGAAGATGTTCTTAACCATATACGTACTACAGCTCTCATGGTACGCCTTTCGACAATCTCACAATTTGCCACCGAATCTATTGAGTAGGTGATTGCTCTTTGCTTATTCCAAAACTTTCCTTGTTTATGTTGATCAATTTCAATGTGATCTCCAGAAATTCCCAAAGTAACTCCAGTCTTAAAGAAAAGTTTATCAATAATGTTAAGATTATACGTTCGATAAATAGGAGCCTCTAGAACGTCATCTTGATTGATTATACGTTGTTCAAATTCATCCATACGTTGTTCTTCTTCCAAAGTTGGATTTTTGCCAGAATCTATATCATCTCGATCATCGGGATTAACGAAACCATCTGCTCCCACACCTGTGCAACTTAAAGAATGTACAGCCATAGCTGCTAAACGCGCCTTTTCCTCTTCCGAAGTCATTGATTTGGTAGGGACACTAATCTGATCATGATCTGTTCGCATTGATGAAATCTGACTTCTACGTTCAGCTAAAGTCAAATGGGAAAAGCCAAATTTTGCGCACGGTTCTCGGTTGTCCAGCGGAGGAAAATCCTCCAAATCATCATTATCTTCGGTCATATATAAACCATAGTGACGTACGGACTTCAAAGGTAAATCTGGATATTGTAAAGTAGCCTTATAACAAACGAAACCGATAACCTAAAATAAAAAAATTTAGCTTTTCTATGAAAATTCTTTTACATTTTGTCGTATCGCTTACCTCATGTATCTTGGCGCTAGCTAAGACACAAATTTTTATCGGATAATTCCGTTCTTTTTGCGTTAACATATTCAGAAATATATTAATGCGTTTGGTGTGAACGCCGCTCTGCGAAGTTCCATCAAATTTGGCATATTCTTGAAATTTGTTTTGCACCTGTTTAGGACTATTGGCCAACTGCAGGGACAACTTACTTTTAATCACCGATTCTTCGTTTTCATGATTCGTGCTTTGTTGGGTTTTGATTTGTTTACGTACAAAGAAATCACTGCGTTCTGGAGGCACAACCTCTTCATCATAGTTTACGCATTTTGTACGTGCTGCCTTACGGCGAGCAATATCCATTTTCTCCAATTTTTGTGCGGTATTCGAACGAAAACGATGAGCACCGACCTCAGGATACATTTGTATATCAAAAGATTGTGTGGTTAAATCAATATCCTCATCGTCGCTTTGATCTAAACCAGGATAACAAATGAAGTCCACTTCCTGCAACGGTGGATCTAAATTCCTACACAATTGATTTGATCCCATAGAACGACGTTGCTGTTGCTGATTTCGTGTAGTGCCATTGCCATGATACTTTCTCAAATAAAGTTTCGGCATATCATCAACCATAACTGTCTCACACATACCCGTATCATCAGTCGATATAAACGAGTTGCGAATGTGCGATAATAACCAATGTTTATTAGAATAGGTAGCCATTATTATGTTTAATAACACTTTAATATTCAAAGATTGCACTATAAGCCAATGACCCGAAAATTACAACAACATATGTTATCCAAATTACCAGAAAAACTTATTAGAAAGCATCCAGAGATCCCAATAAATAATAATAAAACTAATTTTGCTATAAAAACATTTTAACGAAAAGTGTTGCTTTACTTGTGTCAAACATAAAAAAACAAACTAATTACTGGCAACACTGTCAATTATCAGCTGTTAAGTTAGTAGCAAATAAAAACAAGTGTTTTTTTATCAGCAAGTTGTTTTCCGGGAAAAAAAACTAAACGAAATGTTTTGGAAACCGCACACAGTAAAATGTTGGTTAAAACATGGGCGGCAACAACGTCGGCAATTGGTGACAACCTGGACGCCGCTAGCTACAGCATTCAATTCACCTCCTTTTAAAAGGCTCAATTTAACACGTAATGAAGTGGTAAATAGTTCGAATATTTGTTAATTTCTTCTCGTGAATCGTTTCCCTATACAATGCAACAGGGCCTTTTCGGAATGAGCGAATTACGCTCGCATGAAGGTTTCTATTTGATCCGTGAAAATGCATCCGATTTCACCGAAACTCTAATTAAAGAAGCTACATCACCTGAACGCAAACGTAACATTGTGCAAATCTTTGACGAATTGTCCGATACGTTGTGCAAAGTGGCCGATTTATCAGAATTTATACGCATTGCCCATCCCAATCCAAAGTACATGCAAGCCGCTGAAGATGCCTGCATTAATATCAGCAGTACGGTGGAGCATTTAAATACTCATAAGGAATTATATTCAGCTTTGAGTCGTGTTGTGCAAGCAGGAGATGTTGTACCTACCACCGAAATAGATCATCATGTTGCAAAATTGTTTCTATTCGATTTTGAACAATCTGGAATTCATCTGAAGGAAGAAGAACGCCAAAAGGTGGTACGCTTGAACGATTATATATTGCAATTGGGTCAAAAATTCATGCATGGTGCATCTCAGCCCACTGCATTTCCTAGAGGTAAGGTCCCTGAGTCGATAAGAAACTATTTCCCCAGTGAAGGCGACACCATTCTTGTTTCTGGCCTATACACGAGTTCTACGAATCCTCAAGCACGTGAGGCTGCCTACCGTGTTTTCTTGTATCCTTCAGCGAAACAAGAAGAATTGTTGTCCGATATGATAAAGTGTCGTCATGCCCTAGCGCGTACTTGCGGTTTTGAAACATATGCCCATCGGGCATTAAAAGCCAGCACGGTAGAAAAACCGGAAATGGTTGAAGACTTCATCGACGTCTTGACCAGGGAATTGAAACCAAGGGCAGACAAGGATTTTCGTACTATGGAAAACATGAAGCGACGAGAATGTGGTAACTCTGACGTCTCTGTAGCTGTTTGGGATACGCCTTATTTCACTTCTTTGATGAAACGGAATGCTTTAAATGCCAGCGCTGACGAATTCTTACCTTATTTTAGCTTAGGCGGCTGTATGGAAGGGTTAAATAATTTATTACGTTCACTTTACGGGATTTCATTGCAGAACACTCTCATGGAGCCGGGTGAAGCATGGCATAGTGATATATATAAATTGTCAGTGGTTCATGAGAAAGAAGGTCTACTCGGTTATATATATTGTGATTTTTTCGAACGTGAAAATAAACCTAACCAGGATTGTCATTTCACCATACGAGGTGGTAAATTAATGCCTGACGGTAGCTATCAATTGCCGATTGTGGTAGTAATGTTAAACTTGTCGCAACCGCGATGGACGGGGCCCACCTTGCTTACTCCCTCTCGCGTGGATAATCTTTTCCATGAAATGGGCCATGCCATGCATTCAATGTTAGCTCGTACTGAATATCAACATGTGACCGGTACACGTTGCAGCACCGACTTTGCCGAGGTACCTTCTGTACTAATGGAATACTTTGCTAGTGATCCCCGCGTTGTGCGTACTTTTGCTCGCCACTTTCAAACGCATAAACCGATGTCAGAAAACATGTTGCAACGTCTATGTAACTCGAAGAATCTGTTTTCAGCCAGCGAAACGCAATTACAAGTATTTTATTCAGCTCTGGATCAAGCATACCATGGAGATCCAAAAAATCAAGGTTCCAACACTACAGAGACTTTGCGTAAAGTGCAAGAAAAACATTACAGTTTACCGTATGTAGAAGAAACCGTAAGTTTGCTAATTTTTTGTCGCCTCATGAATGGACGTATTTTATTATTTCCTTACATATATTTCAGGCTTGGCAATTGCGGTTCTCTCATTTAGTGGGCTACGGCGCTAAATATTATTCGTATTTGATATCAAAAAGCATAGCTTCTCAGATTTGGCAGACATATTTTGAAAAAAATCCCTTTAATCGTGAAGCTGGTGAGAAATATAGGCGTGAAGTTTTAGCTCACGGAGGCGGCGTACCTTCACGAAATTTAGTTGCTAACTTCCTAAACTGTGAGCTCACCGCCGAAAGTCTCGCTAAAAGTCTAATTCACGAAATTGATGTCAACGACAAAAAAATTGAAGAACTTATAAAAGTGTAAAGCAATTATTACGTACAAGGAAAGACATTTTTTTTAAAAGCCATATAGTTTCTAAACATTTAATTAAAAGTACTTTAATCTGCAGAATTATGCTGTGCATTAAAATAAAATATAATTACGAGTTTTATCAAGTGCGTGCTGCTAACGCCGGCATAATTTCCACTCCAACAAATTCTTTAACGATGCGAACACCCAAGAAAAACATACCAAAACTCTTTACGAGAGACCTGAAAAGTGTAGTCAATGAAAAAGTGAGGTTAAATCAAAGACGATATCTGTTAACGCGAGAATGAGTTGGTAAACATACCATTGAAATTCATTTTCATATATTGTTTTCACGAAACTGCCGAAATTTATGCTTTTTTGAACCATTTTATATTGTTTCTTGTTAATTTGTCAATTTTATTTTCTTAAAAAGAATTGAAGAATTGAATTTGCTTTTCCTTTTGTCTATATAGTTAACAGCTGATTGCGTTACATAGTAAGGTTTGTAACGGAATGATTAGGTAAAAGATGTGCGCATTCGCATATGTGATATTATATGTCAGTGATTGTTTACTTGAGGTAGTTTTTTGTTCACAATTTTTTGGGCAGATGTTACTTTTGTCCTACAAAACAACTCATCTGCACAAAAATATTCCGTTATGGTGAATATGTTTAGCAAAAGACGGGAATGTTTCCCTATGCATGAACAACTTTTTGGTTAAAAAAATAATGGCAACACACCGTATTGCATTCGTTAAATGGCAGCACTGACGTATTGCATTCTGTTAAATGGCAGCATCGACGTATCGCATTCTGTTAAATGGCAGCACCGACTTATTGCATTCTGTCAAATGGCAGCACCAACGTATTGAATGATACAGAATATAAAAGTGATGTCAAGTTTCACTTCACGTATAGCAACAAACTTGTCTGTAATAAAGACTAATCATTCAATTAACCTCAGCTGCCATTCATTGTAACGCCAGATTTTGTTAAAATCTGTTGTATGTTAAAAATTACACATTACACAATTTGAAAAAGAGGTTTACCTGCAGTCTCTCGTGATAAATTTTTATAAAACTCTTTTGACGACGTATGTATCAAAACAATTGGGAAAAAAATAAAGAGTTGATAATATTTCGGTCTTAAAAGACCATAAGACATTCATTTCATCTTCGACAGGAACGTTTATAAACGTGGGCGACAAATGTGTTAAAGAAATTAAAAATGTAGAAAAAATGAATTACGCGAAATAATGTCGAGTACAAACTAGCAATCATTTCGTTTAACGAAGACTTTTTTTAACAGTTTATATTCGTCAAAGCTAAGAACAAAATCAACTGCAATCCTTCTTACTAGTTGGTCTAAATCTAGCCTTACCCTCTTTATCATTGTTGGCGATTTTTTTTTACTTTGATTTTTAGCTATTATCATCACTGCGATATTTAAAATCAAAAATCCAAAATCATGTTTTGTGGACGGAAATTATGGTTATGCCAGCAATTCAAATTTTTTTCGTGAGCATTCAGTTAAAATAATAATTAACGAATTTACGTTGCATAGGGGAAAATCAGGCTTATTTCATCATACGGCAACTCTTCAAAGATTGGCTACATATATATTGTAATATTAGATAATTATGAAATATGTAATGAATAAATATAAAGAAGAGGTAAAAATGTAGTCTATATAGACTTCCTCATATGAATTGAAAATCTATATAAATTTCGAGTTAATCCGGATTGTTAGTCGAATTATCATAGAGACTGCAGTGATGCCAAGTTTTTTTACTTTTAGGATAAAAATAGCAGAATGTACTTATTGAAATGCTAGAAAAAAATGGTATAACGTCGGAGTAGAAAATATAAGCTGAATTTATTAGAAAAATAGCTGGGATATATAAATAAATGAATTAAAAGAATATGTCCACACCGTGCAAAATGCAACCATTTTTCAAATTATTGCCATTGACAGTGAGGCGAAGTTTATTTCGTTAAAATTTTTTATACAAATTTTAATAAAAATTTTTACCGTATATTCTAATCATTACATTTTTAAAAACCTTTATTCGTATGGACATGACTTATAAAAAATTAAATAACAAAAATTGTATTACAAATAAAAACGAAGTTAGAAAGCGGTATTTAGACTTAAAAAATATTATATATCTTAAACGATTGAAACTTTCCCTACCGAAAAACAAAAATTATGGCACAAGCTGTCAATAGACGTAAAAGTCAATTTTAACATTTTTTGACCGAAAATTTGCCATAAAATTAAAAGGCGTTAATCTGGACGTATAAGCTATATCTCGTTCATCTAGTCTACATTTATTTCATATTCAAAAAATAAAAAGCGTACTGAATCAATAAAATGTCTAGTCGTTCGTTTACTTATTTTAAATTTATCTGTCCGTTTGTGCAATTTCTGTTGTAAGCATTCACGTGAACATTCCCCTGAAACATTGAAAGTTCTTGCACGCAAGTTGGTATTGAAGACTGGTCAAATCGGTCGAAGGGCACGTCTGTAGTACCACGTAAACTGAGACAACGTCCGTTTTTCTTTTTCGCTCATTGCTCGGAAACTATAGCAGATAAATGTACAAAAATTTGAACCCATATTCTATGGGCGGTGCTGTAGTGTCTGTCCTCAAATGCCAAAAATTGACCCATGGTTTTTCCAATACCTTAATAGCACGTAGAAGCTAGCTTCAAAAACCCCATTACGACTGTAAATTCTTGCGTAGCTTTAAATATGCAATGCACGTAAGCATGTCCATCTGTCTGCATGCAAAAGTAAGGAAACCGCCTACCAAATTGCCAAGGAATTTGCAAATGTTCCAAGCAGATCAAAGAATGTGTCTGGAACGGCCATACGTCTATGCAACCGAAATTGAGAATATCTATATTTTTCCAGTATCGTAATCTTTTATACAACAACAGTAACATCACAACCGAATATAATTTCCTTACTTCCTCATTTATGAGAACTTTTTACTGTTCCTTATCGTTACGTTTAGTCGAATTTATCTCTAGAATAATCTTACTACAGTGAAAGTTTGCAAACTTGTCCTTACATCATTATGTATGCCTTTACAATCTATTAATAGATTTAACGTATTCGCCTCAGTTTTTAATAATCATCATATTCTATTATCTGGACATGTAAGCCACATTTCTTATTGGCGTAGTCCACTCAAACTTAACATTAAAAAAAAGAAAAAAATATTTAAATTAACCTGCTTAAGCATTCGCAAGAACTCATCATTTAATGTTCTTGTCTATTAAAACTCAATAAATATATTTTTATTGATTATCAGCCTTCGTATTCGTCAACCTTTCGTACTAATTGCTCATCAAGTCATTGTACTGAATATTTTTCGCAATTAATTAATAGAGTAAGTAAAAGTTGTATTTATGAGAACGTGATCAATTTCTTTTCATCGGCAGATAACCCTTTATTAATCTCTGCTAATCAGTAAATGAAAACACTTCGAATTCATGAATTAGGCACGAGTGTGCCTAGTCCGTGTTTTTTTGTGTTTTATTTATTTAATTTTTTTTTTTTTTTTTTTTTTGAGAGCTAAAGCTTGCGGTGTGTGAATTTTTTCAAAAAATTATACATAAATTCGGGTTGATCTCTAATAAGACGATGTCCGGCATTGCGCACCATAACCTCCATTAAATGGCCGGCGTGCTTGTAATAAGCTTTAACATCCTTGCGCTGATTGCCATACCATAAGTGACGTTCTGCACTGCGAAACTTTTCAGACGATTGAAATTTTAAATTTTTTACCAAGCGACGAGTCACACCGTAGCCCAATAAAATATCCATTTGACCTGAACAAATGCATACCGAATAATTATTATTCAATAACTCTTCAAGCCAAGGAGTAACGCTCTGCATAAAATCCGGCTTCAGCAAGTTGTATACCTTATTTTCACCTTTAAAAATATTGTGAGCAAACGTTCTCGATCCGACGTGCAAAGCTTGATGCAGTTGTGCGCGCATTGCGAAATTTACTATCACCATAAGTGGCTCGTTATCGCGATGAATATGCAAATAATTATATGTATGTAAATAGCCGGTAAGATTTTCAAATACTGTCGTTTCAACATCAACACCATACAACAAAGTATCAATTTCTTTCCAAGCTTTTTCTAAATCGTTCTCTTTAATATATTGTTCGGCATTTTTTTCGTATTTATAGAATTCCTTCAGACCGTTATCGTCAATCAGACCCAAATGGAACAGAAAATCCCCATACTGGAGCTGATGTAAAGGATCAATTAAGCCATTACCAATGATGATGCCGCTTAAAGGAATTTTTATACGTGTGTTGGGAGAATCCAATGTCTTGTAAATGCGATAAGCCAGAGCAGGTATATATTTACCCGCATATGATTCGCCATAAATAAAGAATTCTATATTTTGTGTATTCCATTCAAATAGTTCAAACAGTTGCTGTAAGGCCTCATGCAAATTATCTGCTACATCTTCCATGTTACGAGCGTAACCTTCTTCGTGATCAGTGAAGCTAAAACCACTTCCAACCGGATTATCCAAATAAATAACATGATGAGTTTTACACCAGCGATATTCACGTTTCCTTAGTTGCCCCTTACCGTTCAAAGCAAAAGGGCCAGTTTCAGCCAAGACACTCATTACAGATGACAAACCCGGCCCTCCTTCCAATGATAACAATACAGGAGCACTGGTGGTATTAATTTCCGATGGGAAATACCAAAAAAACATATTTGAATTGTATTCCGGTTTAACCGTCAAATAACCCGAATAGCTTACGATATCATTAAATAACTCTCCCGATACGCGGCACAGTTCGCGTATTTCTTCACGAGACACCGAAGCATTACTGATAAGCGGAGTTAAAAATAGAGGTTGCGTCATATTATCCACACTAGTCGATCTTACTATTAATAAATTCAAAGGTAGCAATGCAAATACTATAAGAAAAGCTCGCATGATTGCAACTTAAGTTCTAATCGATTAATTTAATCTATTTCAAGTAAATGCAATTCTCCGCCTGCGTTCAGAATGCAAATGAGAAGATTTTCAAAAGGCAGCTGTGTTTTTATATGAATTTCAAGCGAATACTGAGCAATAGTTTGGTTAAATTTATAAAGGGAAAAATTGAAAAATTGTCCTCAAGCTGGCTCTTAGAACGGACAATTTGTTTCGTTGCTCTACCGTTTAATGAAATATGTACGTTGACGGATAGTAAGTAAAAGTCAAATGCACTGAACTATTGAAGTCTAATTCATCCGGTCACTGACTTTGGAAAACTTTTCGAACTGAAATATATATACAGCTTTTCCTTACTGTTCCCGTTGTCTACAAACCAGAGAAATATTTCACTTGTTTCTAGAAGGACTTTTAAATTGTCCTTGTGAGAACGTGATTGGTCATGTTCGGCCGTTAAAGAAAAGCATGCCCCTGTATTGTTACTCGCTCCAAGAAACTACATCGATCACTGAGACAAAAGAGTAAAAGAGTTACTTATGCTTGGAAGCGAAAGAAGGCAGATACTTCAACAACAAGAGCTTTCTTATATAAAACCCCTTTGCAAAATTGCTCTCGCTGAAGTTATTTTAAATACGAGCAAGGCGTGTGCCTCAGCATATCGAACGTCTTCAATCAATTCGCGATTTATTGGATTTCCCTCAATTTGCAATAGCGTGAAAGGCAAAGGACATACTTATCAAGGTCAGTTCATTTTTCTTAAGAATATATTATATATGTAGACAATAATGTCACTGAAGGCGATCCATTATATCAGTATTTAAACTACGTATGGGGACAGTAATCTTGATTGCTAATGTTAATCTGCCTTCAGACTTTGTTCACATCTCATCTAAAGAGTTCTTTTTGATAGAGGCTTCGTAGTGTACTTTCCATAAATAAAACATCGCAAAATGGAAGTATACCAGTGTAGGTCAAATTTGGTAAAGTTAATTTTTTGATCATCTTAGTAGCAGAGTACTAAAAAGCAGATTTTGGTATCTTATAAAGGCTTAGTGTTGATGGGGAAGTCTATATGGGAAGAAATGCGTAAAATTGATCTACCTGACTCCAATTTAGTGCAGTGTAAGACATCAGAACATTGTTTAGAACACAAAATACGTAGATAGACAACAAATGCAAATTTTTATTTTCAAACTTTTCAACAACATTTGTTGAGTAATAGTATTTCGGCATATAAGTTGAAAAATGTAGATCGAATGGACAAAGTTTTTAAACACCCTCCAATGCCTTTCCTGCAACAAGTAAGTCTTAATGTGGCAAAGAGGCCAGTTGTTTTATTTTTATACCACTTGTCATATAAGGGTATACTAGGTTTCCGCGGATGTGTGCAACATCCAGGAGAATTTGAGATAGACATATCTTCTATTTATGCACCGATCAGAATTACTTTCTGAATCAATCTAAGCGTGTCGGTCTCTCTGTCGGTCTTACCTCTGTCCGTGTATTCTGGCGCTCGATTTGTAATTTTTGGGATATTTTTGTAGAAGAACTTCAATGCTTTTATGTAAGAATAAGTAATATTTTTTGACATTTTATCAGGCACGTATAGGAAGAATTATGAGCTATAATGTTTTTACTTGCTTTAACTTTAGTTTTTATATGTTACACTACACAGAGTATGTTAAGTTTGTTCGGACGTATGTAACAACCAAGAGAGCTTAAGATGGATCCAACTTTTATTACACTGATCGTTTCAGAATCATTTTTCGAATCGATCTAAGTCTGTCTGCCGCTTTCTCAACCAATCCCCCTAAATAAAAAATATTGCAATTTTTAATATTTTCGACAAAACTCGTTGTCTTTTTGGTCTTTTCAACAAACAAATTTTATTCCGTTTTATTCATTTTACACTAAATATTTTCATATTATAACTAAAATCGATCGGACAAATATATCGAATATAGACAAAAAATCGACCCGAACCGAATACAATATTTCTAACTGCAAACAAACCTTAAGTTATAGTTATGACTTCACAGCTCACAACCTTACTGGGATGCTTAAGTAGTTATTTAGATTTAAAATAAAATGTTGGGTCAAGTTTAGTTTTCCAATCATCATTCAGTTTTATACGCTCAAATCCGGCCTTCTTCGTTGCTAACACTTGGTGTACTTCAAATGCGTCAACGTCTTTAGAAAACGTATGTGAATATTCATCGCATTGTCGGTAGAATTGCATCAACATATGCTCATGTAATAAGTACTCAGCGAGTCTCAATTGCAGCAAAGCTTTTTTCGCTATTATGGAGCACCATTCCCGAGTTAAGTGATGCTGATCCCGTTGAGGGGATTTTTCTTCACATCTCTCGGATTCGAAATATGTAAGTGGCACATTTAATATTTCTTGTGCTATCTCTTCAAACGTTTCTGGTGTCTTTTTACCTGTCGTCAAACAGTAAGCAACAAAAGTATCAAAAACTCCTCCCAATTTAAAGTGTTTCAAATTTTCTAATTGCTTGTGACTATTGTGCAAAGCTTTACGTGGCCATTCTGATTCCAAAGTCGAAGCGAAATCACAGAAAGTGTTTCCTATAGTTGGCATATGAAATATGTACACATTCTTTGAACGCTTTGCGATTTCCAACTGCAAGTCTAGGTACAATTAAAACTCCTATTATCGATTGTTGGTTCATATCAACCAGAGCTTTATGATATTTCCGGTCAGCTTGGCTAATATGTATAGCATCGGGCAATCGTGTGTGCAATAGTTTTAATCCGGCACGATTGGTATCAAGAATTGAATTAACAGCCGCGTCGTTACTATTAGGTTCCATAAATCTTTGGGCTTTAGTAGGATGACCTTCAACTTCAGCTTCACTTGAATCACCTGTTTCGATTTTTTCGATATTAACTTTAGTGTCGTCGGACCCTTTGTTAAGTATAATTTGAATATCAATAATTTGATTGTAAAACAATGTTTGTGGAGTATTATAAGTAAAATTTCTCCTTATATCACAAACTTTTTCTAGTTCAAGACGAAACCGTTTGTCGTCCATACTTTTCAACTCGCCCTCTAAAATCTCATTATTAGTTTCTATTCGAAGCATTTGCCCCTTTTCCAATAAATGCAATTTTGTCAGGGATGAACACATTTTATGCGGAGGTTTGTCCTTTGACTTCTAGGAATTTATAAACTAATAGGTAATATTAAAATAGAAAAACATATATATATATATAAAGTTTAGCAAAACTTCGCAAATATTACAGCGAAACGATGCCGCGGAGTGTTTTTATGAAAAATGTTTCACACTACACGGAACAATTGCGCTCGGTTGCCACTTTTTCCAAATGATTGTGTAATAGTATTTTTCATTATTCTAAATGGATATGAAAAATATGGTTGTGGTAGTTTTTCAACCCCCCCCCCCCCCCCCCCCCCCCCCCTCCCACCCTCACACCAACACCACATTTTTAATATTAAAAAAAACATATATTTTT
>CCAG010013344.1:0-63381 GCA_001077435.1 Glossina morsitans morsitans | reverse complement strand
ATATATGTTGTTGGTGGTGAGCTTGGCCACCCCCCCCCCCCCCCCCCTCATCCAACCGTTTGACACTTACGAAAACGAAGTTTTTATAGGATAAAAAGGTGTAATTTTCATTATTTCAGGGTGAAAATTAGTTAATAAGAATAAATTGACAAAGAAATCAACCTCACCGAGTTTGGGCCACGTAAATCTATTGCGTGGATACCACCGCATATAAGGATTCTGAAGAAATGTAGACCTAATACGCATACAAAAAGACCTAATTGTTAATGTTTTATGATGCAAGTTTGTTGTTGATAATAATTTTAAGCAAAACTTAGGTAGAGCAGATTTGCACCATACGGGTCTATTTCATAGACTGCATTACTTATAAGATTTCTCATGAACAGTAAACTCTTCAGAAAAACGTTTAATTTTCAATATTTTTTGCTGAAAATTGGTCGATAATAGTAAAATAAACAAAAAGTTAATGTTGGGAAATCTTGATCACGTAGGAGTATTTTTGACATCTATAAGGGTTATGAGAAGTTATGAAAAGCAAGCTCTTGTGTGGAAGGAAAGCATAATTTGTAGTTTCCTATTACGGAAACTGAAAAATAATAAGTAAATTAAGTTTCCTGAATTTGGACCACCTCATATGATATTTTGGGCATCCTCCAATATTCGGTCTTTCTGAAAAAGTACACTTTTGCATGAAAATAATGTATAGTCATTGATGTATCATTCATTACCAAAACTAGCGAATAATTATGCTAAGGGAATCGACGTAAGGTGTTTAAAGGTTCGCCTTACCCGACCATAGTGTTCCTACATATTATCATAACATTAAGGAAAACGTGACTGTCTCTGCACATATTACCTCAACTATTTATAAGTATGACCTGAGTAAATCAAACGAACGCATAAGCGGTGATTTTTTTTGATTTCTATATATTTTTAAGATATTTTTTAAAACTTCGTACCGTGTTGTCTGTTACATCAACACATTTGGTGTTCGATATATTGTTGACGTAGGCATTTTCTAACTTGGTAACACTATTTTTCCTATTTTGTTTTGTTATCTTGTTACCTTGTTATGTGGAGTAAAAAGTGAAAGATCTTCAAGCCATCCTTATTTCATTATATTTCAGTTGTAGTTAAGAAAATCCCGATTAAAATTCATAAAAGAAAAAAATTAAAAAAATGAGTGGAGCTAATCGTGAAGCAATACAAATGCAAATCCATCAAGATTGGGCTAATCGTGAATATATTGAAGTGATTACAGCCAGTATAAAGCGTATCACGGATTTTCTAAACTCTTTTGATATGTCATGCCGCTCCCGATTGGCTGTTTTAAATGAGAAACTAACAACTTTGGAAAGACGTATCGATTATTTGGAGGCATGTGTTACTACCGGTGAAACTTTAACATAGAAAAGACTTTCTATTAATTATCTGTTAAATTCTTAAACGCATACACTACACAACAATCCCAAGCGCACCTCTGTTTAATGATGATTTCATTCGCAAGGGTTTATATAGTAAATGTAATCATATGTAATCATATTTAATAATGTAAAGTTGAAATAGTATTATTTTAAAACGTTTTGCTAAATGTATTATAACAAAATAAATACAAAATGATTTGTAGCGTGTTAGTTGAGTTTTAAAGCCTAATAAGAAGAATATATCGGGAAAAAACCTAATAAGTAAATGAAACAAGTGAAAACCTTATAGTGGGACAGAGTCCACCTCACAGTTAGTTATTCACATAATGACTTTTTGAAATAAGCTCCCGTATGACAAGTAGTCGGAAAAGTGATACAATCTGAATTATTTTCAAAAGCTTTCGTACTTGTATCGAATTTCGTTAAAATGTCGCAAAAATTGCGACCTGTTCATTGAAAACAGGAAAAATGACAGACGGACAACTAGTCGGTATAATAAAAGTCCTTCTGGGTGTTGCACGCGTTCTCGCATCCATAATATAATCTTGCAAAATAAGTGGTCCAGGATATAAAAATTATGAATATAACAAGTAGAATCCAGTATAAATAGCGAATCAAGTTGAGCATAACATCAGATAAGTACTGCTACCTAAATGGCCATCGATATATTCCGTAAATGAAAAGTGAAAAGCAATCGCTTGCGAATCTTTTTTGGAAATGGTTAAATTATTCGGATCTTTCAATACAGTTAAGATTTCAATTATTTGCTTATCAAAGGCCAAAAAGAGGAATATATTTCCATTAGCAAATAGTTTTTACTTAATTCTCAATCAGAAAACGAAATTTAGGTGATTCTTCACATTAAAAATATTTCAAAATTTGCAATTTGCAGCTCGAGTTGGTATCTTCAAGGTAAAGGATGGATTCACAATCGTTTCCTGGTATGATTCTTAAATGATATTGAAAGCGTTGCTCTAACTACCTATTTACTCTTCAGAAGATCGTGACACATTATCTCAGATTTGATTAATTCTTAGCATTATTTTACTTCGTAACTTTTTTTCATCATCATCGTTATCTGGTCGAGTATTTGTAGCCACAAAGCGAACCCGGATCACACCACAACAATTTAACGAAAAATAATAACTTTCGAGTTTTTTTCTAAATATGCAAAATTGTTTTTAAATTGTCTTTCACCCGCCATCACGCTTTGGGTATAAAAATCGTTGCACTGAGTAATATTTATTAAGCCCAGCGCACCACATACGAATATCAACTTCTTTTTAGTGGATGAGATATAAGCTTTTATAAAATTTTAGTCATTGGAAAGTTGCACTTTTTTTTATTTATAAAAATCTTACAGAATAAACATACAACGTGTAAATAACTTTGCTTATCTTCTCCAATACACATTAACACTTGTATTGCTCTATATACTTATATATATTTAAAATATAAGAAGAAAAAACCTAATTTTAAATAAATTTCCAAACATTTTGTTTTGATTTCATTTTCTAATTGTACCCAAGAATTAAGTCGGTTTCATTAAGAGTTGAATGCGCGGTTTTGGTTGTAAAAAAAACTGACTATTGTCAAATCTTAACGGTGCAATGGTATTCTGACATGGAGCAAATCTATACATATTCAATAAAGTCATTAAACCCACTAACAATTGCTGCATGGCAAAGTGTTGAGCTATACAAGAACGACGACCCATACCAAAGGGTAAAAATGCACATACTGGTCTAGTTTTCACTTTCGACGAATGAAAATGTTCAGGATCGAATTGATAAGGATTTTCATAATAGTCGGGATCGTTGTGTATAGCAGCGACAGGTATGATTACATGATTGCCACGTTTCAACGCGAACACCGTATTAGGTAAATCGTAGTCTTTGGTCGTCATGCGCAACAGGAAAGGATACGGAGGATATTTACGGAGAGTTTCTATAAGAAAACAAAAAAAATTATTCCAAATAAATTTTAAATTGAAACTGAAGCTGAAACTTAACGGAATCTTACCATTTAGTAATTGTTTGAGGTAAACCAATTCATTTAACATTTCGTGCCTCTTACAATTCTCATATTTCTTCAGCACTTTCCTCACTTCCTTGCGGGCTTTTTCTTGCAATTGCGGTTGGAAAGCTAACTCGTATAGGCAAAATGCCACTATCGAATTGCAGGCATCTAAACCAGCCCATATAAAAGTGAAAGCTTGCCCAGCAATTTCATTATCATTCATTTTGCATGGGAAACGATTTTCGGACCATATACGTAAAAAATCATAGGGAACACTTTTCAATTTTGCGCGTTCTTTCAATTTACCGCGCAGCATATTTAGAAAATGTTGCGTAGATTCAGGTTGAAATAAACGATAATTCATCCATCGAGCCCAATTCGGACAAATAAATGCTAAACTGTTTGGCATCCGGATATTAAGAAAATATCGACGACTCTTGATATTAATATAATTTAATGCGAATACACGGAAAGCAATATTTTCGTCAAAATCATCGCTCAAACCGAGAGCCAAAGAACTGATAACATCGGCATTAAATTGATCTATCAAGGCTGATACATCGGTCAACGTTTCGCGACGGAATTCCTTTTTCAAAGTCAACTCGAAGTTCTTACGCACTTTCATTAAAGCGGGATAGGTTTGTAGAATGACTTCTTTTAACCATAAATGTTTAGTTTTACCGTGTAATTCTTCCCACGCTGTACCATCCAATTGAATAAGATTTTGCGTTAACGGATCGGTGCTTACATTATTGTATAAACCGCGATCTTCAAAATGATCAGCATTTACTACCAAAATTTGATGAATAGCATCAAGATCCAACATTAATACCATCGGTTTTAACCAAGCGTAAAAACCAATAAACGGTGCCTGCCCTCTATAGAGGGTGTAGAAACGTCGTAAAACATCAGCTATATGCCGCTTACTACCAACACCTCTCATATGACCCCAAGGTATTGTGGGCGGGGCATGCAGTATACCACGATATTTCCAATAACTGAAAGCTGCTTTCACTATTAAATAGAGAATTGTTGTCGAACCCAAAAGGGTGAGCATTAAAAATTGCGGTAAATTCATTATTCGCCGCTTTTTGCAGAGCAAAATTGTGTTGCGGCCTATTCAGTTAATAAGCAATTTTATAATCAATCATTCGAACATCCGTTATGGCTTTTGTGAGAGATGTTTCACTATTTTAGCTTAGTCATGCTTCGACGCTTTCATTAAATATTCAAGCTTTTGTTTGTTGTTCTCCACGCTCTAAGAATTTGTTCTGAAAGTAAAAAAAACAAGAAAGAAAAAAGTTTAATTTAATTTCTTTTAAAAAAGATCTAATAACTGTAAGGTATTTAATGGAGTGATAAAAAAAAAGAAATAAAAAATGTATTCGAGAGAAGAAAAAAATGAAACGATTAGTTCAGTTAGTTTTTTTCAGATCTTAGTGAGATTATATTCGCATTATTATGCAATTTACAGATATGGTTGAGGTTATGTTCGGTATGTTACTTAAATTGTCTGCAATGAATACATTCTTTCCAGTTGAGGAGAAGTTTGGCTATTGGACTTTTTCATTTTTTTTGGTAAAATTTTATTCACAATAAAAGTCTGGAACATACGATCTCTCGATGATCTACTGACCACGACCATACAAGACTTCTTTTTGTATTTTTCTTTTCTGTCCACGTTTCCTAGACGCGAAGAGATTTCTCGATTCATCTATAATATGACAGAAATGGAGATTTTCCTGCTTTAATCAAAGCGGTTACTCAAAGCAATAGACACTTAAGATATTTATTTACTTGATCGATTTTTACTCTATCTGGAAAGTTTTCGAATCATTTTCACCACGGATATAGAATATTTCTAACAAAAAAAGGGGTTCTTGTATTTATTAATATATATGAAGAAATTTCAGAAAATATTTGAAAAAAAGTTCGACGCGATTGGCAAAGAGATGAGTTCTCATCTTAAAGTATAGGCAAACAAAGATTGTAAAAGGAATTATCGATAAATTCATTGATATTTCGCCAGCATATATAGCCTTTATCAATAAGTTCTTGAACAGATGTCGGTACTCCTGAGAAATGGGGATCCTAAAAAAATAAAAAAAAAAATTAAAATAAGCAAAAATTTTTTTATTTTCACATTTATCCTTCATCTGCGTACCACTATCAACAGATAAGTGTTTTCCCGGTCCCTGCGGATTCCTGCAATACCCTTAGAAGACGCATCCATATCGCCGCCCATCATAACAAAACCACCGATATCTTGAAAATACTTCGCCAACGATTCGATATGATTTTCCAATTTTTCGAACTTAGTTACATGGATTATTTTGCACGATACATTATATAAAGCATCTATCACGTAGCACACTTCGAGAGCACCAATCCAATCACGTGAATCTATAAATTTTTGATTTTTATCTCCTAACATCACTAAAGTTTTTTGTATTTCTTCTATCGATGGCACATTTCGATTTTGTCCCTTTTTGTTTAAAATCCAAGAACACATTGATTGCAACGAGCGATACGCACAACCCCAACCCTGGTCTTGATAACCGTCACAACCGTAATGAAAATAATGAAAATCACCCAGTGTTAAATAGGCTTGTCCAATATCGTTCTTGTTCTTGTTGTTCTTGTGGTTGGACTTGGGAACACATTTGATTATATCGTTAAGTAAAGGATATTCATATGATTTCGGTTTTATGGAAATTTTACTTATGTCACAATTCGATTGCTCTTCTTGCCGGTGTAAGTGATCCATTTAAATTGACATTCCTTGGCCCGTAATTTTAATCGATTTATTTATTTAATAGGACTTTGCTTGGCTTCACTAACTTTTTATGCCATTTTTGTTGTAGTTTTTTTTTTTCTCACATACACTTCGATCTCGGTGTAAAGTGAGTATGTATTCGAATTTTTTTTGCAAAAATTGCTTTATAATATTATTTGTTAGTATTGCTTAAGAAACTGGTTTTACATTGTTACTCTTGTAATTACATTAGACGATGAGATTCTTTTTTTTTTTTTTCTTAATTTCCATGCTTCCGTTTTGTTTTACATTTCTCATGCACTTTGTTTTACACTGGAATATTAGTGTTGTAAAGTGGTCTTAAGTAAATGCACGCAAAGTAACAATTCGTGTTGTATTGTACCCTACATTATGTATAAGATATTTGCAAATATTTTGATCACTTTTCCACTTGAAAAAGGCATTCATTGTCGAAAATTGGTACAATATATCAAAATAGTTTCCTTCATTGCCTACAACAATTTACAATATTTTTGACAGCATGGCGAGATCATGTCGAAAGAGCTTATGCAGCGATCCATCCGTCGACCCATTTGCGCACCTCTTCAATTTTGAGGAACCATGCATCAGCCAAACCTGAACAAGTGGTAACCAGGAGGTGACACGTCTGATTGGTACGCTAGGTGCGGCAAAACTTCCCTTCCGAGCTACAACAGTGTATCCAGAAAAGCTTTCGCAACTAGTGACCGAAAAATAGCTTTTTCAGTCTATTCGTGCCGCCACTAGCTAAACCGGCAATTGGCATACGATGGCGCAGCATCACCATATCCCTCTGAACGTGTTTGGCAGTAGTAATTAATTTGGAAGAAGAAGAATTTTGGGCGCTACATGACGTCATCCTAGGCTGAATAAACCAACCATATTAAACGAAAAACTGTTATTTTATATAGAGGGAGGTCGAAACCATCGAATTCAATTCTTGTTTACGCTGATATTTCCCATTTCTTTATCATTTTTATCTGTATGGGTCGATGATCAAAATTTTTGCAAACATCTACTCGTGGTATAGAGTGCTATAGTTTATGCACGCTACACACTCAGAATAAAAAGAAAAGTAAACAAAACAAACGGTATGCTCGCGAGCAAAGTGAATTGCATTTTCGCTGAAAGCATAACACTGCTCCTGGTGCCCATACAAAGTAAAGGCTGGCATCAGCATTTCATAAATAAACGAAAATTGTAAAAAATGAAAGCAAAATTTCTAGTATGTAAGCAAGCAAAAAATATTAATAAAGGAATTAATTCATTTTGGAAGTTTCCAAGCCGAGCATTTCTTGGCATTTGAGGAACTTCACTTCAAAAGCAAGTAAAAAATTCATAATTAAATTCTTTACTTAGAGAACGATGCTTTTTGCCGAATTTACTTTGGCAGTCAAAAAAGAGTGCTAGTCTTAGCGGAAACAGCCAAGCTGTTAGGAAACAATACACACAGGCGTTGGATTCGTAGGGAATCCTTTGTCACGCTATACACTGCACAAAATTTCTATCAAACCAATTTTACAGCATATTAAGTTGTCGTGGACAAACGTAACACTCGGAAGGATTTAGCATAGACATATCGTTTATTATACCGGTCGATTCAAAATCACCTTCTGCTTTGTTTTAAGCGCATCCGTCCATCTGTCGGTATTGTTTTCTTGTGTTCAGGGAATAATTTTTGAGATATTTTAATGAAATTTGGTACTTTAATGTGTTTTGAGTCAAGGACAAACGCTATGGAAAATGGGTCACATCCCACTCCCCTTGTAACGCTTTACTTTGAAAAGTCCTTGCATAAATAACTGCAGAGTGGTGTAGGGTGGTGGCCACCGTAATCATTTTACATATTATTATTAATTAGTTGGTTCGAAAAATTATTTCGCTTCTTTCTTCTTTTGTAGAAGAGGAGGTGATTGCATTCATACTTAGGCCGCTTTGCTGCTAAATATTTTGACAGCTGACATAGCGAGGCTCGTTTGATTCGAAACAATAGTTTTTGGTCGGTGTTCTGCCAAGAAGGCAGTATTTTCAATATATTTCCCTTTTTTACTACCGAAAAGGTGAAAATGCCGTTCAAGCGAAGAAAAAGAATGACCGGATGTGTCAAGAGAGAATGTGTTGCCACAATGTCAGTGTGAAAATTATATTCTTCAGATGCTTTTTTGGCTCCTAATCTAATAACGATTTTCACGAAAATTAGGCCTTTATAGAGCAGAGAGAAAAGTCTAAGTTTTAATGTGTGATGGTCGAAACTGACCTATTATATTATAGTGATTTCTTATAAAAATCAACTCTACAAAATTTGGACCCTCTACCTATATTTGGATCCTCCCCTATGTAAGAATTAAGCTTGTACTACATTAGGTTGCGTTTTGGGACCGCTTCTATAAAGAAAATAAGAACTGTGTTCAACAATGTGGTGTAAGGTATTTACTGGTCGACCTTGACCGAGTATATATTCTAACTTGTTATTATTATAATCAAGTTAGCGGAGAAGGAACCAAGTCTATGAACCTAAACCTAACCTAAAAGTTAAGGTTAACTATTTAATTGAAATTTTATTCTCCAGGTACTTTCAAGACGTCCATAGAGAGTTAAACGTTCCGAAAACAAGTGTTTGAATATTGGAAAGGTTTTGGCTCTGACAAAGTATATGTTTCATCTTAAGATTTTGTCCCCAAATGCTAATTGCATGAACAATTTTCTTACGATTCCATTAAAATCACTTTTTAATTTATTTCTTTTTACTTTTTTATTTAAATCAAACAAAAACAAAAAAAAACAATGTTTATAATTTTCAGTAAAGTGTTATTTGTTTACATCATTTTGTTTTTTTTTTTTTTACTTTTATCAGTTTTAAATAATATTTTATGTTAACTTTACATTATTTTTATTGTGAGTTATTGTGTAAATAGTGTCTGCGTGTTGTGTAAAGTTTATTACCTGTGATTGCTTAGGTTTGCTGGTGAAAAAAAGATTATTTTTTTTTGTTTTTAATTTTAGCTTTCTTAACATTTAACAGAAAATATATTTTTTTCAGTTTTTTTTTTCTTCTTTTTGCATTAACGTTGATTGCATAAGGTGGCAAAGGTTTTGGTTGTGATTACTTGGATGTCTATATATACATCTTCTGTTTTTCTTTTTTCAAGTATTTTATATAAGGCTTGGAAATAAGAAGAAAAATCAAAAATACAAACGAAATTATAATCGACTTGGGCCGAATATATCTTGTAATACCCTCCACTTGTAATAACTGTATTAATGTGTATTGTACACATGTCAAATGTAACATCGTATCTCACATACATTTTGCATCTCAAGGTCTCAATTACAGTAAAATGGAAAATGATGGGCTTTTTTTTTTGATACTTATGGAGGAACGCTATTGATTTCATTTTCAAACTTAGACCCACGAGTGTGATAAAAATATGATTGAGATAAAGGATGTTTATACCCATCACCAAAGAATGAGGAGTGTGTTCATTTTGCCAAAACATTTGCAACACAGGGTGTATATATTCTTGATCAGTTTTAAATTCTGAATCAATTTAAGCATGTCCGTCTGTGTAAAAGCTGTTGTAAATAGACATTTTCCAAAGAGAAAGCTATCAACTTCAAATTTGGCAAAAACATTGGAAGTTCATGCTGGCAAGTTGGTATTGAAAACGGGGCAAATCGGTTGTAGGACTTGCTCAGAACACCATGTAAACTGAGAACACCTCTGTTTTTCAAAAGGACAAAAAAAAATTGGTTGTGTGTTTATTACTAAAGCAGATGCATGTACAAAATGCATGTTCTATGGGCGATGATGCTGTAATGCCTGTACAAAAATGGGAAATATTGTCCATGCCTACTCAATATAACAAATTCTTGACCAGTTTCAAATTTGGTATGCACCTAAAAATGTCCATTCATTCATCTGTCCGTCCTTCCGGTTGCTCAACTGCGTAGTATCTGTGGTAAACATCCTCCCGTTGGCGAAAACGAACATATCGTTTACAAATTTGAAAAAATTTGTCGCCCACTAGACGACAAAAGCTTTTATTTTGAAAATAGAAAAAATTAACCGTGCCCGCTCCGTATTGTAGAAAAGGAAAATTTAGTCCTCTTACTGTTTTTACTTTCTTTTAGGATAATGGCGATGGGTATAAAAGATTCGGTCAGGACCGAATATAATTTTCTTACTTGCTGATAAATAATACCTTCCAGTGGGTTATGATTCATTCATTGCTTTCTCTTCTCTATTTTTTTTTTTCTAGATGATCGTGATTTTAATAAGCAGATGAAGATAGTCAGACAGGGTTAGAAAAATCTCATGTTGATGAGAACTACACATAAGCTTAGCATTCCTTCAAGAACATTCCTATCCCCTTACAAGTATACGACAAATCTAATATACTTTGTCGCGTTGGGTATACAAAATGAACAATAAAATCTACCTACGTGGTGGGCATTTATATTGTAATCGCAAATAATCTTTAAGTTTAGTTTTTAAAGCACTTTTTTTTTGTTTTTTTTTTTTTTGTAAAGATTTAATAGAGAGTAATAGTAGAGTGGGTTCGTTTTCTTAGAAAGTAAAGCTAAGTTTTTTCAATAGAAAAATGTTTTAATATCTTAACAGCTGAGACTTTCAAATCATTATAAATAGAAATTAAGTGATAAAAATAATTAATGTTTCTATTCATTCATTGTTTGTTGTTGTTATTTACGTTATTTAATTAAAATTATTTGTGCAGTTTCTCTTAATTACAGCAACGTAGGCAATTATCAAGCATTAGTATACATCTTTGCTCTCAGGCCCTTCAGTGTAGTGATCGTATCTGAATTTCTATTTATATATCACTTCGATTCTAGCTGACCAACAACCTCTTATTATTTATGTCCAGAATTGAAAGAATTAATGTGTGATGGGTGAATAAAAATGCCCCCAGATTGCACTAAAGCTTGGTACAAATACATTCTGAAATCCTCTAAAAAATCAATCCACGGTCAACATACATATCCACAATTATCAAAATATTTCAATTTTTATATGTTGGTTGGAAATGAAGAGTACTAAAAATACGACAAAAGATCTGTTTAAAATTGTTTGCTAACTCATTGTTCAATTAAGATTGAAGGGCGACGCTTTTCTATAAAACTCACAGTATTTGATTCAAAAATTAAATATTACTCAGCCAAAGGGCTATAAGCGACTCATACGAAAAGCTTCTTCTTTTAAATAAGACAATATTGGATTACCTTCGCAACCGAGCCATTATTGAAATATTGAACGAAAGATTTTTTATCAGTTTTTATAACGGTAAGATAGGAAAATTGAAATGTGTCTAAATGATTATAAATGGCTATATAAAAGTTATATAAAGTCATTTAAAGCCATATATTTTCTCTTATTCTCTATATTATTAGACCTCTTGACATCATCTTCCGCGTTTCTCTTTTTCTCTTCCAAAAAATTAACAATTAAAATGAATTTAAATCGATTGTGATATAATTGATTTATACTTTAAGCCTACGCCTTTTGACGCCTACTTTTTTTTCTTAAGCAAACTTGAAATATCTTCGCTTTTTCATGAAATGTCAAACTTGAGGAGTTCTCAGTATTATTTATTTATCAAATATATATATATATAATTCACGCAGTGGAAAATGGGCGACTTAAAGGACAATCTCACAAAGCCTAACGAAATAGAGGTTACTTTTATAATATTTATAAAATATAAGCTAAAAAAAATTTATTCGTACATTTACAATGTTTGTAAGGCATTAATCAATATAGTCGTAGCCCCTTAGCTACGACATCTAAGAAAAGAAGCGAGCATGAATACATCGTCTTGAAATAGAAAGCATTGAACATCATAAGCTCCTTTAGCTTACGACATTTAAGAAAGCAAACTAGTCCAAAATATCTATGCTTTTCACGGGATTCTAGCAAGAATGGCTAAAGGGGGTAAACATCATTGAACATTATAAGCTCCTTTAGTCTACTACGTATAAGAAAAGAAGCGAACATGATTCTCATCCAAAATATATGTGCTTTTCGCGCTTTAAGCCATATCTAGAAAGCTAAATATAGCTTAAAAAATCTTTTTAATAGAGCGAGAAATTTTTAAAGCGAATAGCCATAGGCATGGATTGACTAGGAAAATTTATTCAAAACATATATAAGAAAGAAAATGTTAACCTCCCTTAGGGACACTAAGACAACTTATTTTTTTACAAAGACTTCTCGTGTATAAACACACTAAAGCTATAAAAGAAAGATTCCTGGTAGCTTCGTTTAGCCCTCGTCTATTATTGAAAATTTGTCAGTTTTGAAAATTGAGATATTTGATGGCCATTAATAAAATTCTAAAGATTCGATTGGAATATCGATATGAAAAAGCATTGAGAAGCCCTCGATTGGAATAATTATATAACTGCTTCAGAAAATCGATGGCCTTCTGTATATTTTTTTCCTGTATAATTGCATTTCCTAAAGCGAATTTATTTCCTTTGCTTTCCTTCATTGAAATCTATTTTGAATAAAAACTATTTTAACTTAATTTAATTTGGCGGCTTTTGGAGGCAAGATATCATAAACGATATAAGCTAAATTTTGAATCAGCTTTCTTTCTTAATTATCCTCCATCAAAATTAAGGAAATCTTAAAGAGCCCAGTGGACATAAGCAGTCTGAATTTGCCATTCAGATAATGAAACGTATATAAGATGAGGAAGGCGATGCTTTTTATATAAGTAAATCTAGTAAGAGTTTGAAAGTTGTCTTGGCTTGACATGTAAACTTAGAACAGCGGGCAAGGCATTTAAATACACTTATATAAAATTAATTAATGTAAAGCTTTGAAGTAATTTTTTGTTTATTTTACTTATGTTTTGTATTTTTCGCAAATTTTTGAAAAAAAAAAAACGACAATTTTCGATCATAATAATACCATTGAAGCACCGCCGTTTCATCCAATCGTAATAAGAAATAGCGATAGGTTGGATACGACACTTACTTGACAAAAAATATTTTTACACAATTTTAAAAAAATTAAGAAAATAATATTACTTTTAAATTAAATGATTTTTGAATCCGGGAAAATTAGCTTTTAAATAAATTCTCTTTTCTGTTGTTTTCTATTTTTTGTAAGAATTTCTGAGGACAGAAAATATTTTTTTTTCCCCAGTTTATATTTAAAAAAGTAAAACATTGCTTATGTTTTGTTAGCCTTTGTTCTGTTAGCTTATAAAGTCTGTTTAAGTATTTTTATTACAGTTATTATTATTATTATTATTATTATTATTTTTCTTTTTTCCTTTTTGTTTTTTTTCTTCTTGTAAATAAATAAAGTAATGAAATCAGTTTTGTCTAAGTTTAGAAAAAGTGCAAAAAGATTTAATAGATATTCACAATTTTTACTAATTTTTTGTTTTTTGTATATATAAGAAAATATTTTCATGTTCGTTTATGTTTTTGTTTTTTTTTTTTTATATATATATAAGATTGATTGTAGTAATATTATATTTGTTATACTGTTTTTTTTCTTTTGAAACTTTTTATTTTTAGAATTTATTTATTTATTTTTAATATACATATGGTATATAGTTATAGCTTAAGAGTTCATTTTGTGATAATTTAATAGAAAATGTTTTACAATTTTTATATTATATGTATATATAATTTGTTTTTTTTATTATTTATTTAATTTGTATTTTAATTACTTTTCTTATGTATGACTGATGTATTTTATTTATTATACTAATGTTGCTTATTGTTTATTTTGTTGTTCTTGTTGTTGTTTTTGTTATTTTCGTTTAATATTTTTCTTACAGTACATTTTCATTCTTATTCACATATATATATATATATATATATATATATATATTTCAAAATAGAATATTTTTCCAGGAGATTACTTACTACGACATTTTTTTTTTCTAACATTTCTCCTCTTTTTTTGTTTCTATTGTTGTTGTTTTGGTGTTTTATTACCTCTGATATGAAGAGAAAAAGGAAGCCGGAAATTACCGAATTTTCTTTTCGGTTTATTTGACTTTCTACATAGAAGAGGAAGCGGATATTGTTGCCGAACACTTTCTTTATTATCTCTTGCCTTCTTTTTCTTGCAAATAAATACGTTGACTCAAAGGACGCGTATAGATCCAATTATCACCTACTGGTTTAAAATACTAAATAATAAAAATAGAAAAACAAAAAAAAAAAAGTAAAATAGATTTCATATAAAAAATATTCTTCATCTTTCATACCTTTTGCTCCCATGACAGTTCACCTTCCTTTCTGAACTTAGCTTGTTCACGCTGCACTTGTTCCACCTGACACTTGGCGTTTGTCGCCTTTTCAATGTCATTGTATCTTGAAGAAATTAATAAAAAAAATAAAAAAAAAATAAAAGAAATACTTAAGCACGTTCTAATCGGACTTTGTCGTCGTTCTTACTACTAAACTACAGCACACTTGTGATATATAAATTTGTAACTAGACGTTTAGAATGTTTGCGTAAACATTCACGTGTAATGTAGCAATCGTTTTGATTATTATAACTGCACTTTTCTTTTCAAGCAAGAAGCGTTAAATTCATAAGACGAGTTTCTATACAAATATAAGAACCTTGTTTCTTATAACGATCGTTTTTCAAAAAAAAAAAAAAGAAATCCGCAAGAGATAAGAAAATTATTTCGGTTAATCAATCAAGATTTGAAACCGATTTCTCTGTAAATTCTATATTTCGATTAATAACTGAAATAAATTAAAATTTACAGCTTTTCAGTATAATGTGCAAAACTCTACAGATTTTGTAGTAATCTCTAGGACAAATTCCGTTTTCCAATTTCAATCTTTCTTAAGAATATATACGCTAAGTTGTTATCTTTCCGTAACATTTTGAAAACTTTCAGAACTTGTTATTTCATTCTAAACATAACGGGATAACTGAAGTCGTAGAGATTTTTATACAGTGAAGGAAAGCTCGCGTTGAGGACTCTCACCGAGGAATAAGCAGTATTTGTCTTCGCTTATTTGATTCCTAAAAGAAGAATTTATACTTATATCCGGATTCTTTGGTATTTAATGCGTAGTCTTTTAAGGTTTCGAAATTAGTTTTGAAAAGTATTGAAGTTCGAAAAGATTACTTTTGGAACCGATCTTGGTTTGCCCATTCACTCGTCCACCTTGTATTCTTATGTTCAACCTACAAGCATTTTTTGACGTATTTTGATGGAATACACCAACATGTTTTAGCGCAAGGACGAACACTATTGAAAATGTATAAGATTTCTTAAGAAATATTTTATTTCCATACTCTACGCTTACTGTCGAGCAAAGTTAATGAAGGCGTTTTTGCTTGCCAACCGTTACGTGCGATAGACTATCTAATGTGGAAATAGTTAGTTATTTCACAAGTGAGGTAGTTTATAAATATAAATATAAATACATACACATACATATATGCATATTTAATAAAATAAAAAAATATATATATTAATTTTTACTTGAGTCCAGCTGTCACCTCCTTCCACACACGTCTGGATTCGTATTCTTCTTGTTCAACGATTGGTCGAACTTGTTTCTTAAATATTGGTATACGATTTACATCAACGAATACTTCAGTTCTCTAGAAAATTAAAAATCAAATAAATCATGAAAAAATAATAAAATAAAAAAAATGATATAAAATGTTTTTGTCCTCTAAAGAAAAGCAACACTTGGATGTTATTAGGGGTTTCCATTTTGTTTTTTTTTTTTTTGGTGTTTTTGTTTTTAATGTAATAAACACATTTCACACATAATAATTACAAAATTTAATTTTCTAGATAAACAAAGTATGGATAGAAATTGCTCCAAAATATTTAAGAGAGAAGTACAAATAATCGACAGGATTATTAATTAGCTTTATAAGGCATTGGTTTCATAATGGGAAAAGGGAAAGTGAGAAGAGGATATTTTAGTGTCCTTGTAAGGAATATATTTAGCTTTTTTACAATTAAGGAATAAATTACAATATAAAAGAAATGGAGAAGAATTATCAGAACAAATATACAAACAACAAAGAGAAAAGAAAAAGAAATCATATATTAGTGGAGAAATTTAATAAAGTATTTTCGGTAAAAAGAAATGATATGGAAAAGGGTGAAAATGAACTGAAGATTATTAAAATGCAATTAATACGTATAGAAATGAATAATAATTATTTAAAGCGATGCCACAATAATCCATAATGCCATAATAGTAATATAATATATATAATAAAATAAATAATATAATAAATATAATATAATATAATAAATATAAAATATATATATATATGCAAATTATTTATAAGTTTCAAGCATATCCACAGATTTCGAAGGTTTACCTTAATCCCATTATCGTTGGAAACTCTCTCCTAAAAAAATTAAATTTGATTTACGTACGAATCGTGCTCTTCCTAATGCAAACATTCAGAGCCGATGAATTAATAGGCAGACAAAAGGGACACACGGACAGAGAAGCTTAGATCGATAAGGATAGTGATTCTGAATCGACCGGTATAACGAAAGATGCGTCTACACAAGACTACAAGAGCGACAAACGGACAGAGAAGCTTACGTAGATGAAGAAAGTGTACAAGAAGTACAAGGAAAGATGAATCTATTTCAAGTCCTTCTGACTTTTGCACATCTCGGCACAAACTTAATATGGCCTTGTGGAATATAAAAACAGGGGCGATGTAAAAATTGTCCGATTTGTCGATTTAAAATTTTACGTTAATCAAAAGTATATATATTTAGAGTAGCGTGCGATGATGTAAACTGAAGCATATATTGGGTTAATTACTTTCTTTCGATAGTGGGTGTAAAATATTCCTTCTCTGCGTGAAATAATCATAGCCCAATTGTGAAAAGGAAAAGTGATGCGACTTAAATGCAGGTTTACGTACACATTATGCACATATGCACAAGACGAATAATGTAATTTCTCTTAAAATTAAAAAGGGAAATATATACAATCGAAAAACGTAAATTTTTTACTCCCGCCAGACGTGCACGCTTCATATGCATTAACAATGTCGTTTAAACATTGTCATCACTTTACAAACTTTTTTTTTTTTTTAGTTTCAATAATTTATTATTTGCACTAGTTTTTCAGTCTTCTACCGTCCTCCTCTTTTCACTATCCGCGATCTATTTTCTCTATTTCCTTTTTATTGCTCTTTATCTTTTACTTCAATTTTATTGATTTTATTTTTATTTATAATCACTTCTTTTTTGATAAGATTTATGCATGATTATGCATGAAGCTGCATTATTGTTGAATATTGATTTTAAATATGAATTCAGTTTTCCATAAACGATTCAATCGAAAATCAAGAAATATCGCTTCAGCACCATTTCATAAAAGCATTTGCCAGCTCAGTAAAAAAAAGCCTTAATCCATTTAGTCGTCCCCTGGTCTTATCACCGAAATTTAACAAAAGTAAATAAGGTGGACGTCAACCTTAACCATCTCTAAATCTCCTTCGTTCAAAACCTGTCAAAATTGATGGAATTGTATTAATAATGGAACAGATCTTGACAAAATACGATTCTAGGAGAAGTTTGTCTTTGTATCCAGAAAAATTTGTCTTCTGTTGTCAGGCAAAAATTAATTATTCAGTTTTTGTTGGGAGACCTTTATCTTGCGACTCGTGCAAACCTATTAGCTCTTATAACAATATCTCTATCATCTATTCATACTCTTCTAATTAGACTTAAGACCTATTTTGTCATTTAAATTTAATCTCAAGAATGTTTCATAAAACATGTGTTTGGCATGTCGTAGTGGGTGGAGTTAGGAAAAGTTTGCTCTTTAAAATAAGATCTTTTAAGGTTTAAAAGCCATTACTTTACAATTATTACACAAAGCATTAAACTACTAGGCATGAGCGCAGGCACAAGTAAGTAACAGGCAAATTCAAAATAATTAAAGAAAGAAAAGAAAACAAATAGATTTTTGTATACATTACATTTATATTGTGCCATTTCGCCTCCATTAGACCACTCCACTCGCCGGCAATAGATACAAAAGGCTTCTTTTCGTTGGGTGAATAAATCTATAATACAAATAAGTTTTTATTAAACATTAATTTATTAATTTTCTTTCATATCCTCCTACATCATTTGTGGAACAAGCTTGTGCGAATGCATGCAATATACGGAAGGATTTGATAGACCCACGTTTTATTATTCCGATCAATGCAAAATCACTTTATGAGTCGATATAAACATGTCTGTCCATCCGTCTACCCGTCTTGTGTTCAACCCATAGGTCGCAATTGTCGATATTTTTGATGAAATGTGGTATGACAATATCTTTTGGCCCAGGGACGAACGCTATTGAAAATGTTTCGGATCGGGTCACTTCTTCTACCACTACTACGCAATACAAGGCCTAATTTGGATAAGCCGATGTATGAATAAATGTAGCGTGGTGTAGGGTATATAATGGTGGGTCTTGACTTACTATAAGGTTTTTACTTCTTTTTTTTTTTAATCAAAAATCTTACCTCAGCGGTTACTTTATTTCGTTTTCCACCGTAAAACGGTTTAGTTAAGAATTCCACGTGGGCATAATAGCCCGTCTGGGGACACTTGATTTCCACTGAGCCACCCAATTCGATCCAAGGTATTGTCAGTATGGATCTAAAACGGAAGTACACTTTAAAATATAAATAAAATTTTAATATTTTATCAAAGTGAGACTACTATACCGTCCATAACCATTTGGAAAAGTGACAATATACTCTTCGCCTTTATCGACCAAGGTTACAACACCTTCGCCAATGTTATGCACACCCACTGAGAGACCGAGAAATTTCGATTTCGTCCAAACATGTGCCGTAAAAGTAATCTTCTTATTATAATGCTCAGCATAGAACGCAGAAACTAAAGAAGACGAAATTTTGCATTTACTTAAGGAATACTATTTTTAAAAATGTATGAAAATTTTACGAACTGGGCGGATGATGGGAAACCTGTTCCGCTAAAAAAGTTAACTGATCTCTTCTACACCAGGGTACAGGACCATCTTTAACCGTTACCTCGTCAGCTATTTCACCTGAGAAATATAAATTTTATTATTTTTCTTTCCCATTAGTCCTTGTCTCAACTACCTGGTATATCCCAATAGCATTGAAAAATCTCTCCTAATACAGGATTATAAGGTTTTTTGGCAACTGCGCTTTTACGACCCGCATGATAAGCGCTTAAATACCAACGACATACCTGAACAATGCGATCTTTAGGATTATCTAGATCGGCAATTCTACGAGAAATATAAATAAGGTTTCAAAAATATTATCCCTTCGATATTTTCATATTTGTTTTCGTTATTCTCACACACACACACAACTTACTTTAAAAATAGATCGGGATGAGCAAAATAATCGGCATACATTTCCAGAAGTGAACGTCTCTCGAGTATAAATGTTGGTAGCACCACTTTAGTTAAATCCATGCCAATCTTAACCTGTGACAATAGATGCGACAACATTGAACCGTGCGCTTCCATACTTAGCGTCGTGTCCTCTTCTTCCTCGTACAAGGCATCATAGTCGATTAAATCTCCTTGCAGGATATTTACGTTTGCAGACTCTTGACTGTTCCCACCACAGCCAGCTGTACTGCCACAACCACCACCCGTTTCACTAACTGCACATGAAGCCGTCTGATAATCATCCGCATCTGTTGCCGTAGGCGTTGACGTTGACGTTGGTGTTGCTGTTGTCGTTGTCGTCTTACCAGTTGTGACTAGAGCTTCATTATCCGAACTGGTCGCAATGTTAGCTTCACTTGGATCTCCTGCTGTCTTATCATGCGCCGCTGTCGTTTCTACCGAGAACGCACGCGTAGCACTTGAAGAAAACGAATGATAGGAAAGGGGTAACACATGAAATGATTAAATAAAATTAAATAAATTAAATAAAAAATTAAATAATAATAACAATTGAGATAAATTAATTAAATTGTTGTTCTAGATTAGTTAGCTGTAGCTTCAACCAACTAGAGATCGAAAAGTTAAAATTTTCTCATAAAAAATTCAAAAATTTCCATCGCACACTCATTGTTTTTCACGTACGTAACAGGAATGAAATTGCGCACAATAATCAAACTTTTACAGAGTGCACCTCTGCAAGGGCTTGAACTTATTACTAATTTTGCTTCACACCTATGCTTACGTTCGTCTCGCTCGCTCTTCTCTTTTATATGAAATGTTAAAATTTAAATTTTTTGCTTTTGGCATTCTTTTCTATCATAACACAGCAGTCCATAGCAAAAAGTAATGGAAAATGTAGCAATGTTTGTATCCACCAAGCAATGATAAAGTTATACTAGATTTATTTCTCAATTTGTAACAACAAGTAACGGATGTTCCGAAACTTCATAAAGTGAACACAAATACTTGATTAATGTGAATTTCGAGGTCAGTTTGTGTGCTTGTCGTTTGTCTTTGCAGCTCCAACGTGTTCCCAAAATTTAAGACCGAAAATGTAAAAGTGACATAGAACTCAGTAGTGACTTTTCTGCCCATAAGTAGAATTTAAAAAACAATACGCAAAGGGAAATGCTACTCACTTTCACACTACGTACTTTCACTTACTAAGGCCACCCAAAGCCATAGTAAACAAGTAAGAACACTATAGCCGAGCAATGCCGAATATTACATACCTTACCCATAATATCGCCTACTATAACTTTTCGCTCGTTCTGGGAATAATACACAAAATGTACGCATTATTGTGCACCGACTATTAAATACCCTACACTACTTCTCCTAGCAAAGTTATTCGCTCGTTCTGGTAATAATACACCAAAGAGTGCACATTATTTTCATGCAAAACGATCATTTTCGTGAAAGTCCGCATATTGGACGGTTAGACGTTTCTCTCTTTCAAAAGAAAAAAATAGACCTATGCTATCCAAATTCTCTAGCATAAATTTTTTTGTTGAAACGCTACTATGAACAAATTTTTATCATAAAATATAAAAAATGAAACCTTTTTCCGAAGGGCTTATCACTCATAAGATATCTTATATGCACTAAAGTCAAGAAATAGATCCATATGGTTCAAAATAGGTTGACTTACAAATTTTCATCACAAAAAAACGAACAAATATTTCTTTTTGGTTTACGAAGGTTTACGCTTCATAAGAATCTTTATATGCTGTGCTCTCGAAAAATAGCCCTACGTGGTCCAAATACAGTAAGGTAAACTTTTCTGTCAATTTACTATTATGAGGTAATTTTCACCATGAAATAGTGGAAATTCGACCTTTTTACGGTATAAAGCTTTGATTTTCGTGAAAATGCGAGGGGGTTGAAAAAATTTTACACCCATTTAGGATGACGAAATACTACTAGACACTTTTGCACATAGCGACTTTTTAGAATAGGGCCTTATGTAGGGAGTGGTCGAAAAAGTGGACCGATCAGAACCATTTTCAATAGCGTTCCTCCGTCAAAATACGCCTGTCTGCCAAATTTTGTCGAAATATCTCAAAAATTGCGATCTGCAACTTGAACACAAAAAGTCATGGACAGACATCACAGACGGACAGACAGGCTTAGATTAATTTAGAAAATGATTCTGAACCGATCGGTGTAATAAAAGTTAGGTCTTGCTTAAGCCCTGCTGGGTGTTACATACGCCCACATTGACTTAATATATTCTGTCCAGAGTATAAAAATGGTCGACATATTTGCTAAAAGAAACAAAAGACTGTAACTAATGGCCTGTTAAAGGTATTCATTTAAAATTTATTATAAAAATTTCTTAGGGTCACATGTGAATGCAATATGAACAACGTTATGACCGACCAGATTTTCGAGTCAAGCAGACGTTTGGAATTTGCACTTCAGTATTATATGTCACATTTAAAAATAGCCCTTGCCCGTCCACAACCATCCTTCTAATAAATAGAAAAAGTGTATTTTACAGATTTTAACATTGACAAGGACAGCGTTTACAAACATGTCACGAATAGCCAAAGTATATGTACCGCTTTAGGTGGATGCGCATATCGTGTGCCATGAATCAAAATTTTTTATTTGTTTTTCATCCGAAAATAAAAAGGAGAAAAAAATGTATTTTCAAAAGCTCACATATTTCGCGAATTTGTCAACATATGTGTGACAAATTGGTATATAAAAACAATAAACAAGAAGAGAAACTTTCTATATTTTTCAATAATAAGTTAAAGAGGAAAAAACACTACAGTTAAATATCCTACACCACTTCACTTACCTACCTACATAGTTGCTCATATAACGACTTTTCAAAATATGCATGTTATGGAAACTTATGTGAAATGGTCGAAGAAGCAGTCGTATTCCAATCATTTTCGCTAGCGTTCGTCCGCAACATGTCGGTGTACCAAAATTGCATTAAAATCTGTGAAAAATTGTGTCCTATAGCTTGAACACAAGATAACAAGGAGGACAGACGGACAGATAAACTTATCAGTATAATAAAAATTAGGTCTACCTAACCCAACTCATTCTCGATGTCACATACATCCGCACAAACTTAATATACCCTCGTATCGCAAGTGTTGTAAGGTATAAAAACTAAGCGGATTCGGGGATCAAAGGATTTAAATAATAAAAAACAATTTTAAATAATTCAGTGAGTGTTAGTTAGTTCGGAGCACTTCTTTTATGAAATTGCTCCGTAGAAATTGTTTTCCTTATCCTTTCAAAATTTTGAATTTTCCTTTTTAATTACGGTCTTGACTTTTACATCCTTTAAGTGTTCTTTCTAATATTGAATTTAGAAAATTGATCTGCAAATTGCTTATATGGAAGACTTAAGTAGAAAATTACATATAGACTGATGCCAGAGCAGGCAAGGCCAGACTGAAATACTTATTTCGATACGTATCCTTGAGATGGGCAAATGCAATAAAAATCCCCATTACTTATCCTATAGTCCTTAGCTCTTGAAAAAAAAAAAACTGGATTTATCTAATTTTTATACCGTGTGCCATTTGTGAGTACAAGCTTTAACTTTTACGTTTTACTAATGTATTCGTCCAATGTCAGTCCACATATCCTTGTGTTCAACCAAGAGGTCACATCGATTTTTTTGCAATTGAATTCATTTAATCTTCATACCGCTTTAGTTACACACGTATATTAAATTTGCTCGGATCTGTTCACCCGATAAATGGGGTCCGGGCAGTGCCCCCACTTACTGAACCTACGGATAGCAATTTTCAAGAAATATTTATTGATAAAATTTTAAACACAGGCACCAAAGACATTATGAATGAATAGGATCGGACCATTTCTATCACCATTTCTTATGCAACCCCGTACCTTACAAAAGTCATTACATAAAGAAAAATTCGCCATTTTTGCCATATTTGCTGGCAAAGATTTATGAAAAATTACTGTCTTCGCATACGAAATGAATGTGAAAAATTCGAATGATATGCAACCGATTTTTGAAATCCCTCTGTATTCCTTGCAAGAACTCTTGAAATACCACTCTGTTTAAAAGTGGTCGAGATGGATTTCAAAAGTGAATCCCATTTTTAGTACGTTACGATGGAAACTGATCCGGAATAGTGATTTAACATAAAAACCTTGATCTGTATTTCGAATTTCGCACCAGGCTTCTTAAGAGAGATGACACTTTACATGGCAATAAGATCTAACTTTTGATATTTCATGCACGAGATAGTGAAGATAAAGAAGGTCTACCGTTTGATATTTCATGCCGGAGAAAGTGAAGATAAGGAAGATCTATCTTTTCATATTTCATGTGGTGGGATGTGGTGTGGAGCATTTGATAGCGGTTCTAGTGGTCGAAGTATGTTTTAAATTTTTTCCCGTATGAACAAAGAGTTCCAAGTGAAATCCCGCCGTCACCGTCAAAAATATTCTTTCAATTAATTTGGCTAAAGGGAAATAATTATTTTTAAACCTCCTTGTTACCTCATCAGTTACTACAGGTAATCAATGGGAACTCAGAAAAAAGAAAGAAGAATCAGAGAGAAATTGAAAATTGCGAGGGACGAAAGTTCTTAGCAGTTTCAGCTTCTGTGGAACTTTTTCAATTACATTATATAAACATCAAAAGCCCTCCTAGGCCAGATTCGTCATCATGGCTGAGCCTTCACTTAACCTATCCCGTAGCAAAACATATCTTTGTATTTTCCATCTTTTTCCTAAATTTAATTCCTTGCGATTTTGTTACTAATTTTGTATTTGTATTAAAAACCAAGCTTGCACAGCGGCACAGCAAGCAAATACAATAAGAAACGGGTGGAAGTATTTTTTAGATATCTATGTTGAAACATCATCTCAAGGAAATTTTTGTGTTTGTGTTTTTTTTTCTTGTTTTTATAATGAAATGTAAGCAAAGTGAAATGATGTTAAGGTTTAAATACAAACTTTTCTCTCTGACATCCTTTAATCACCGGCATGACTTTGTGGTCAATTACGATTTTCGGTCGTTCTCGCATTATTCTCATCGCCGCACTACAATATTTATCTTTGCACTCTTCGCTTACTCGCATACAAAGATAATATAAATTGTATTTCATTTAGAAAAACTATTTCATATACATGAAGCCATGAAGCCATGTATCCGTTATATAAGTAAAAAAATAAAATAAAAAAAACGCTATTCATAAAGTTGTATGTGCACGTACACCAATGTTTAAGTTCACAAGCAAAAACAGCAAACATTACAAACAGTACTGGAGGACATTATAGTTAATGAAGAGTCTTATAAAATATATACAATAAGTCCTCAGCATGAGGTGGATATGTATGCTAAGTGCGTTATATTTCCGACCTTGAAACAAACTTAATCCACAATTTCGGATGTTATGGTAAACGGCTTTAAAAATTAACAAAGTATAGGAGAGAACATGCACATAATCAAATTCGTTCATTATCCCCTTTAATAATTCGATTTGTTATTAAAAAATCGAGTTAACGTTCATTAACAAAGCTACAAACGTAGTCAACGGTAGACCTGTACATTCCACAATAAGGTAAGCAGCAGCAAATGACTATGTTGTGCTTGTAGAGCAAGGGTTAAGTTCAAATCGACTAATCAAGTAATTGATTCGATTTTTTATAATACTGTTACGAAAATTAGCCGATTTTTTACAAAATCAAATTCAAAAAATCCTAGCCGCCTGACTGGCTGAGCAGGCTAACAATCACAAGTAACAACTCCATGGTCGTGGCTTCAAATCTCAAATGCCGTAGAGTTTGCAATAAAGCCGGTATCCTCAGATGGTAGTGCTTGAAGACGCTTTACTCTGGGAATTTTATAGGAATCAAATTCAAAAAATCCTAGCCGCCTGACTGGCTGAGTGGGCTAGCAGTCGCGACTAATAATTCCATGGCCATAGGTTCAAATATGAAATACCGTAGAGTTTGCAATAAAGCCGGTATCCTCAGATGGTAGTGCTTGAAGACGCTTTACTCTTGGAATTATTTAGGAATCAAATTCAAAACCTCCTAGCCGCCTGGCTGAGTAGGGTAACAATCGCGACTAACAACTCCATGGTCTTGGGTTCAAATCTCAAATGCCCTAGAGTTTGCAGTAAAGCCGGTGTCCTCACATGCTAGTGCTTTGAAGACTGTACTCTAGGTATAGTCAAAATCAAATCAAATTCAAAAAATCGTATCCGCTTGAGTGGCCGAGTCGTGGGTTCAAATCTCAACTGCCGTAGAGTTTGCAGTAAAGCCGATACACTCAGATGGTAGTGCTTGAAGACTTTTTATTCTTGGAGTTTATGCCTCGCATTTAATTATAATAATAATCGAAATGCATAAATTAAAGATGCATTCATGACGCTCTAACTGCTACATACAGTCTGCAATTGTCGAAAAGATTTAAGAGTTCGCGTAAAAACCGATTTACACGCAAACGGTATTCCGCAAGTTGCTTATAAAAGTGGCATATAAGCAGAATATTGGCGAAAGGCAAAGTCAATTGAGTCCAAAGAGTTGAAACCGAACAAGACTAGAAGCAGCATTGATAGAAGCTCTCTCTGTAAATGATTTGTAAGTAGATCTACTAGGAAATGCAAATAAAAGTTGTGCTAACTTAGAAACCTCTATCCAGCCGTACAAATTTAATCTCAAAAGAAGTCGAGTAAAAACGTAAAGTCACGAAAGGCATTTTTACGTTACAATACCGTCGGCCATCTTAACTGAAACACCTTAAAAATCGAGGAACTTGTGTAAGAATAACGCTTGAAAGCTTTCAATCAACTCTCTTTGTATTTTCTACGACTAGCCGCTCAGTTCAGAAAGAGTTACTAAAAGATATGGGTGGAGAAAGGGAGTAGTGTTCGTGAACGTTGGATTTGAAAATGGAGACATTAAGTAAGGTTGGAAAGCGGTAGTGTGTTGTGCAGTATATAGGTTACTCCAAACAAAGGGGTGGATGAAAACGCTTGTAGCCATGTTAAAAGGCTTAACCTCTTTTAACTCTGTAGAACACTTGCCCTGAACGTATATGTACATAAATGCAACAAAGCACACATTACGTCGATGTTCAAGGGTATCGAGAGATTTTGCAGGCACTTTCTGCGTCCATCAGCATCCGCCCATCAGCGTCCGCCCATCTGCCCTATCTCTGTATGTGGTCGGACGCACTCCAAGTGAACGTTGGAGGTCCCCGCCTACACATGCAAGTTACATTGTAGTGTTAGCCAGATATTGGCGACCTAAACAGTGCCGATATTGGCTGCAATAAAATATTTTTTGCTCCTCTTTAAGAAACCTACGCCTTTGACTGCGTCTGTCGACACTTCGAACAAATGTTCTGTCTAACGAACATCGTTTTGTATTCTCTTTTTTTTCTCATCATAACAAATAGGCATGTGAATAAAATATTTCCATTAAAATTTGATAGGTTAATGCTGCAAACTGCGATATGCGAACCAACGACCGACATACGTTCATTGCAATTGCCATACGGATGGCAAATTGCCGCGGTCCTTTTCAAATTCATAAGAGGATTGCGTACCTTGTTGAAAATTAAAAAAAAAAAACGTTTATAAGGTCAGTGCATACAAATATAAATGTGAAGGAGAAAACAAATGCAACCGTTATGGTCAAGTTGCCTGCTCAACGCCCTACGCAGCTACAGTTAATATAACTCTTCACCACCATTCGTTGTCACACAAAACATGCTGTTCCATAAGAGCATTTACATGCGAGAGGGCTCACAACCCTAATCTTCTTTTCAAAGAGTATATTATTCTTCGTGTATCGTCATCGTAAATTACCAAAAATTGTACCTTGTTGTCTTATGAAGGCTTGCTTTTCATGGAAACTCTTATATGGGAAGGGATCCACGAAATAGATTTATGAGGCTCGAACTTAGTATAGTGTATTTACAGTGTTCCTGCACCAATTTTTATCATAAAACACCAAATATTAAAACTCTTCGCCATATAAAGGCTTGCCTTCGAAGAGAAAATATACCAATGTAATCCAAATTTTATCACAGAATATTTTTATCTTAGATGTTGAAGAAATGTTCAAAATTTAAACTGACTGGCTTGCTGTATATATATATATATAAATTGTTGTGAGAATGTTTATGTGAGAATGGGTCCAAAAAATAGCTTTTCCTAATTTTCCACTTTCATTGGGTCTCAGCATGTTAGTATATTAAATTCCATCAAAATATTTCGAAAGTTGCTGAACATAAGAATACGTGGATGGACATCAGACGAGCTGATATGCACTTCGTTGAATCCATTGGTGTAGCAAAACCCCATTTGGTTATTACATCGCAAAACAAAAATAAATTTCGTCGCAATTTTAATTTTGATAGTGTCTCACAGGACCTTATTTATTATAGCAACAAAATATAATTGAGGGAGTGTTGTAATCAGAAGTCGGTAGATTTATGCCCACAGATGTCAGTCACTTGCTCTAGTACTACTTGACGGTTAATAACGAAGGAAATTTTTCTTTTGAATCAATCCCGACAGTTGTGCTAGACACAACTGACATATGTCATTTTTGGTTCAGCCCATAATAATGGTCCATACTTGTTATCAAGCGACGGCGAATAGTTACGAAGTTGATTTTTGTTCCTAATATCAATTTAACTTTTTATAATCCGCCTGAGTGGACGAGTAGGCAAGAGTATCGACTAGCAACTCAATGTTCCTGGGTTCAAATTTCAAGTGCGGTAGAGTTTTTAATAAAAGCCGAAAGCCTTCGATGCTAGCGCTTTAAGACTTTAGTATTAGAATTTATTCTCTGGCTAAATTTATAATAATAATGATAATAATAATAATAATAATTTTTTATTTGTTGTACTGATAGACTGAATTTTTACTGTATACTAATTTCTATCTTTCTGATGAAAATTAATTGTTTTTATTCATGTAATATGGATTTCATTATTACTTTTTTTGCACGGTTTTTGGTAAAATATTTACGACTTTTTTCACCTTACATGATTTTTAAAGGTATGGAACATACCCTCAAATTTACTATATGTTCGTATATATTTTTTTTTAGAAGATTTTTTTGCACGGTTTTTTAACGAACCTATCTATCTACCTTGTGAAGAAGAAGTTGGGTATATATAAAGATCCCATTTAATTGAGCTTGGAAGATATACATAATTTTTATCGATCTTGAAAAGTCATATTTTAATTATATTTATTTTTTAAATATCGTTTGAATATTGCATGATTTTATTGCACTTGCTAAGGTCGGATTTAAATCTTTACGTTTAAAAAAGAAAATCGATGCTTTCCATTTCAAATATCATTATATCAAATGAGGAAAAAAAAAAAGAAAAAAACGAAAAGCACATCCGCAACAAACGTTCATTTCAATTAACCCAGAAGCTTAGAAACTATTAACACATTACGGCAGAAAAGCAGCTGTGGGGAAAGAAACATTTTTCATTCACACATTTTAATAAGTAAATCGACTATATATAAAACTAGTTTATAGGATTACATTGACTTTCACTTTAAATACGGTATTGCAGAGAAATGCTTGCAAAATTGCAATAAGAATTCTCATCTTTAGCTGATTTTGCAGAATTAATTATAATTCTATAGGTTGTGTTGACGACAAGTAAATTCGAATATCTTACCTTCTAATGCTGACACATCTAACCCATTTTTTCAACATGACTACACGTAATGTCCAAGAGAGAACAAAATGCTTATTTTTTTTCTCTCAAAAAAAAAAAAAAAAAAAAAAACAAAAAACAAAAAACAAAAAACAAAATAATAAATAAATAAATAAAATAAAAATTAAAGATATCTCTGGCAATAGCTATTTATTAGCATTTTTTTCCCATTCTTCTTTTCACCAATTCGGAAGATACCGATATTTTTGATAAAGTTCAAGTTCACCATATATATATATATATAATCGCACATCAGCAATTGAACATAAAACCGCGCTAGTAGTAAACTTGACTTCAATACTTATTTGGCAACAAAAATCACATAACAATAACAATAATGAAAAAAGAAGAAAAACATATATATATACATATAAATATATATATATATAATAATAATAATAATAATAATAATAACAACACTTTTACTTTAAACAAAGCCACACGAAAATAAAAATATGCAATATTGAATTTTCACAAAAGTACACTTAAAAATATACTATAGAATTTTTTTTATTTGCTTTCATTTCATAGATTATTTTATATAATAATTTTTTGCTTTCTTTTTTGTATAAAAAACTCTTTCAATCAAAACAAGAAAAACAAAAAAAAGAAGAGATGTTTCAATTTTCTGTCTAATAATAATTCAAAGTGATTTTCTCCATAATTTAGAAATGCTGGTGTGCGGTAAATCAAAAAAAAAGGAAAACACTCTAAGACAAATTTGGTGCGGTCCGTTCGCAACTGTATTAAATACTATTTGCGGAATTAGAAGTTGCCTACTTTTTGGAACTCACGTCTATTATATCAAGAGTAATAAAGTAAGAGCTGGCTGATATGATAATTAAGAGAGAGAAGTGTATGTAAGCTTTAAAGGCGCAGGTCATCACAGGCGACTCTTTCTTCATTTTTGCCTGTGTATGTGTATATTTTTCTTCTCTCCTCAATACAATAAAAATATAATAAATTTTGAAGTGACAGCTGTTGTCATCTTGCCTTATATATATATATGTATATATATGTGAAAATACAAGAAAGCCGGCTGGCTGCTTCAACAGCAATTGTAACTTTGTAAACTTTGTGACAACGTTATTAAGGATTTCAAAAACAGAGAACAAACTTGATTTTAGGTTAAGGTAGTCCGCCTCTCTCTGAAAGAATTTTTTTTTTTAACATGCTAGGCGTTTACAAAACAATTCATAATATGTTGTTGTTTTTGAAACTTACCATGTTACCGGTGAACTGCCTAAACTGGTAAATGGATCATCATTAGCATCGTAATAATCATCCTCACCTTCACTACTTGAATAAGAAGTTTCTGGCACAACCATAGCCAATGGTGCTGTTGTTACTATAATGATGTAAATAAAGACAAAAAGAAAAAAAAAAGGTAAAGAAAAATACATTTTTAAACCCTTTGCGTAAAATAACAAGAGGTCAGTGATACAATATTCAAATTGTATGGTGCGTGATGGGAGAGGGTGATGGCCGTAGGCAATGTGTTGTATACATTTAGGCAACGTTATTCGGCTTTAAAGTTACAAAAAAAAAAAAAAAAACAATTCTATTGTTTACCTTTGTGAAATGTTTTTTTCTTTCTTTTTTTTTTTGTGTTCACATCCATACAAGAGACTTTTTTATTACATCCCTTACGGACGTTATATGTAGCGTAGAGTTTCCAATGCATAATGCTGCTCAATGCACAACATAAAAATGCCGATCAATATCTTCAACGGCAAAATTGTAATCCCAACTAACGGGGAAAAAGTCAATATAGTTTGAAACTTTCTCTGGTCAATTTTCTTCATATTTTCATAATACAGAACAACTAGGAAATCTCGTATACCTCTCAATATTAATCTTTTTCTACAGAAATGCTAAAATATTGCATAGTGCAAGCGTTGAAGATTATAGATTGCGATTGGAACTGTGAAAGATTTTTCTTTCCAAAGTATGTTTCGTGAGCTTGCCACAACCGCTGCCTGGCTAAATTTTTATCCCATTTCTTCAAGATAAAGTTTGCTAGTAACGGCAATGAGTTTTTTTCGATAAATTGAATTTTACAGATTTTATGATCAGTTTATAAAAAAAGAAAAACACAAGTAAGGAAATTGCTCTCATCAATGTCGGCATATTTTATACCCATCAGCCTTAAAAATAAATTGAAATATGTAGAAAGACTATAATGGGCCCCGGCTCATCATTAAATGCTTAAACACTACACATAGACTTATTCATATAACGCTTTCACAATAAGTCGTTATGTGGGAAGTCCTTAAAAAAGTGGTCCGCTCCGAAAAATTTTCAACAACCTTCATCCTTGGCCTAAACCTGAGTGTACCAAACTTCATCCAAATCATCTCGAAAATTGCGATCTATATGTTGAACGGAGAAAGATAAGATGGACAAGCTTAAACTGATTCAGAAAGTGATACCAAATTGATGGGTCTACCTCAACTCCTTCTGGGTGTTGCCTATATCCAGGCTTAAACTGATTCAGAAAGTGATTCTAAGTCGATGGGTCTACCTCGACTCCTTCTGGGTGTTGCATATGACAAAGTAATGGGAAGTGCCATAATGGTTAACTTCGATGATTTTGATCTTTCTTTACATAAAATAACAATTTTGCCATTAAATTGATTTGAAGAAATCTGATGCCGAAGTCCACCAAACACTTTTAGCTGCTTGTTATGGTGCTAGTCTTTCATATCCCTTATATCCTTCAAAAGTAGTGATTATGATGTCAATGACAAAACACAGACTGGAGGACCATAAAAGACAATGTATTCCTAAGACTTATTGGAAGAGAATCTCAAGCTCAAATCAACTGTTTCTAGCCATTTACATGCGATGGGAAAGGTCCAAGAGGAAGGGAATTGACTGAAAATGACATTTCGAACCGCTTTAGCATCGTGGTTACATTGCTTTCCAGGTAGAAAACAAATTTTTCTGCGACGTATTACGATTGGCGATGACAAGTGGCTCTACTACGACGATCCTAAGCGCAAAAAGTCACGGAGAGTCATCCACATCGATACCGGAGCAGAATATTCGTGGCCATGAAGTTTTGCTGGGCATATGGAGGGGCCAGCAAGGTGTAGGGTGTTATGAATTGCCAAAACTGAATGAAACTGTTACTTCAGATGTATTGTTGCAAAAAAGGCCAGAAATAGCGGTTAACAGATGGAACGTCATCCCATTGCATGACAAAGTCTGGCCACACATTGCAAGAGTTGTCAAGGATACGACGGTGCAGCTCGAATGAGAACTACTTCCGCACCCAGCGCAGTCACCGGACATTCCGTTTTCTGATTTCCAGGTGTTCAGGTCGTTGCAGCATGGCTTCGCTTGCACGCAATTTCGAAAGGCTGAAGAATTGCGAAAATGAGTCGACGATTGGGCCGCTGCCAAACCAATATCGGCACGATATCGCCATGTTGCCAGAAAGGTGGGGAGAAAAGTTGTAGAAAATGAGGCAAAATATTTTGATTACAAATTGTTCTCAATAAATACTTTTTCAAGTGAAAAAACGATCAAAATACATACAAGCACCTAATATATGACTTGTTTGAATAAATAAATGACGTTAAACATGAGCAAAGGTAATAAGAGTTAATTATTCCCATGACTCTCTTAAGAGCAAACATGTGGCCCGATTAGCGTTAAATAAAAACATTTGGTTCTTAGGCCGCTACAGCAGTTTCCTATTTCACGTTGCTCACTAGGATTTGTAGGTCAAGCTTTCAGAGTCATTTTAGTTTGTTGCTCAAAGTAGGGCATGTAATCGGTACGCTAAGTAAAGCCAAAGAAAAACGTAATGTTTTTCGTATTTTTTGTTTTAGAAAAAGTTTTTTGAAAACAATTTCTTATTTTTCAGGCTTCTATTTTTTTTAAGTAAAGGAACTCAAAAAATATGTAGACATCTTTTAAAAAATACCGCTAATATATATAATTCCCCTTTACCGCACACACAGTGTTCTATTATTCCTTCATAGTTCGAGTCCATTATCAAAGAGTAAAAGAAACTGCAAACCAGCGTCTCCGTGAGCGTTCAAATTGTGCATAAAAACTTGTAGTGAAAGATAAAAATTTGCCTTAACCTAATATTTGTTCACTTGTGCTATCAAAGCGAAGAATAGGTGCAAAATTTTCTATTCACAAATCTTTCTTTCAATTGCATATGCATACAATCCCGTCTTTCGATAAATTTAATAGAAATTCGAGGAACCATTAAAAAGGCCTTAGAACTTTCAAAAGCAATACATGTGCATATGTTTAATTCGCATGTGTAGCCTACTAGATAAGAATCGCATCCACCAAGTTAGTGTTTGCGAGTTCAAAGCTCATGTGCCGTAAGGTTTATTTTGATCGTAGCCATAGTGAGCATTCTGTCGCTAAAGGCATAATACCGCCGATTGGGCAGACACCCATCCTCCTATCTCCTTCTCTTTCCTCACTTCTTTCTCACCGTCATCGTGTTACACGAGTACAAAACATCTAAGCGATTGGCTGAAAAAATGCATTCTGTCCGAATATAAAATTGCTTGCTTCATAAAACGTTGATGACATGTTCAATTTTTCCGAAATTTTAGTTATAGGTAACTTGAACATAGGTGTTTGCTCACCTGCTATAAGTCTCAGTCGTTTTATAAACTGTCGTTCCATATACATAAAAGTGGAAAAAGATTGATGTCATTTATTGCTTTCAATTGGATTAAATTGGGAAAAAATGTAGCGGAAGGTACGGAAATGATCAAGTTGGCCTGGAATGGAAACGCAGTAAGTTATCAAACAGTTAAAACGTTGTTTGTGGGATTTCTTGGAAACAATGAGAGAATTCGTCGACCCGTCGCATATGTCGATCCGTCTCTTGTAAAAGCAATCCAGGAAATAATTTTGGCAGATTCTTCAGACCAGGCCCCCTCTGATTAGTACATTTCGAACCCAGGTGTAGACATATTTAGCAAATCAACAGCTCTGCAAAGTTGAAGACGTGAGAAAATGATCTCTTCATTTTCATCTCGGGCATACGAAGTTTCTATCGTGAAAGCATTCGCACACTCCCCGATAAAAGGCAAAAGACCATAAGTACTAATGGCGAATATTGCGATTACGTTATATTGAACTTTGTAATGAATTTATTTTAAGCGCAGATGGATTGTTTTATCACATTTGTGATAATATTGTTCTAAGAATAGTTAACGAAGTCTTTATTCTAACCTTTCTGTACTATTTGGGATGTTCTAAGAGATATAATTGCACAAATCAAAAAACGAATTTCCATTCACAGCATTTGTCTATTGCCCTTGGATCATTGGTGGGAGATGTTTTGAATCAAGTGAATTTTGAAAATTGAATTTCCGATGAAACCTTTAATTAGAGTACATTTGAAATAGAACATAAAACCTTTAAGGAAAAAAAAAAGAATCGATCCCCCGTATGAGAAAATTCTCTAAAGCAATTCAATTAATTTTTAAGACAAACCTGACGAAATTTCTTCTTCTAAACAAAGTCGTAGCATTGCTTCCACCAGACAAACTTGATTAAGGCGGTTTCACTTCGCACTGATCGAATTACACATAAATTTTACAGCGCTTGCTCCGTGTTATAGGCATTAACAATAATTTTAACAGTGGATATAAAACAAGAAAGAAAATTGTATTCGGTCGTAACCGAATCTTCTATACCCATCATCGTTATCATAAAAACGATAAAAAAAAAGTAAAAGAACTAAACTTTCATGTTCTGTAATATGGAGTGAGCGCGACAGATTTTTTCTATTTTCAAAATAAAAGTTTTTGTCGCATAAGCCTGTGGGCGTTGTAGGCGTGTGCTTTGTAAAATTTAGATAATGTTTCAAATTCTTTTGGAAATTTGTAGGCGATATATTCAGTTTCGTTAACGAGAGAATATACACAATTGCGCCGACAGACAGATGGACATACTTGGATGAATTCCAAATTTAAAACTGGCCAAATATTTATTTACTTTATGGAGTTTTTCTGCACCTTATAACGGTATTGAAAAAATAATTAAATTTTCATACACCATGTTATTGGATAGGCGTGGGCAATTTGTCCCACAGTATCGCCCATAGACTATACGTTCAAACTTTTATATATTTATCTGCCATAGTTTATAAGCAATGAGCAAAAAAACAATTTTTTATTGGTTTTGAAAACAGAGAGAGTTCGCAGAGTACGTAGTGCTGCGAGTGTATCGTTCGAACGCTTTGGCGAGCAAGAATTTCTAATATTTCTGGCAAATTTGATGAAGTTATCTTCATTTTTGCAACTATTAAAATGTTTACAACACCCATTACATAGACGGACCGAAAGATGGACATACCTAACACGTTTTAAAATTTGATACTGATCAAGAATATATACACTTTGTGGGGTTTCTGATGCTTCCTTCTGGACGTTGCCTCGACCTTCGGTGATGGGTATAAAAATACATAATTGTTTCGTTTTCTAGACCAAAGTTTGCTTCTTATTGAAATGTAGCAAAAATATAGAGAACAGAGGATTAGTATACAAAGCGTATAATTTAAAAAAATTTTTTTGCTAATTGTTAGTGGAAAAATTGATTGTTTCCTCGTGAAATCCTACATATAAATATTGTTTCCGAAAATTATAAATTTAATGAAATAAATCTACGTAAACTGTTTGGAAACGGTTGAAAGTAAAGTTTCCGAGAATATTGGAAAAAAGTAATGAAAGCAGATAATGATTTTTTCGATGGTTTACTTTTATTTGTCTCTGTCACACAGAGACAAAAGAGCATAATACAGCTGAGGATTAAGGAAAATACCTTAGTAATAAATAAAAGTGGAAATCCAGCCATGCCAGGGGATTAAGAAAAACATCAGAATCAAAATTGATATTATGCGGAAAGTGTTTTGGAAATTTCAAAGATAAGGCGACAGTGTTCAATTGTATCCTTTTTTTATGCCACTGCTTAATGCAATATATGATTGAAAGACGAAAACTTTGCAGGAAAGTCTTTTTAACTTTCTATATAATTCCTTTAGTTTTTCAAAAAAAAAAAAACATTCATTTCTTCGCTTCGCCATAAGTGTGAAGTTGATTGCAGAAACACGTGACGAATGTATTTTACTTAACAATCTTATATAATCGCGAACGCTAGAAGGCTTTTTTTTTTCATTCCCATTAATTAACCTTGATATATAGAACTTGGGTTTAATAACAAAATAAAAAGCATTTTCAAAGTCACTTAAACATTTTCATTGTGCTTGTGTGCTTCCAGTAAAAGACAGTGAAACAAATCCGCATTAATAAAAAGAGATTTTATTATCATTAATGAGTGAAAATCGGAGAATATGCTAATTTAAGGCCTTATCAATCTCTACCGCCAAGCTGTGGCAGCTGCTTTCACAAGAGCGAAGAAACAAGAAGAATAGGTTACAGTTAGTTACTAATGCCAGTGATAGCAGCAGTATTAATCTTGCAATAATGGCGATGTGTTTGTGGAATCAATCAACCCTTCTGCTAGCAAGTCAGACTAAAATAATCGCTTCACCCGAGCCGAATGCTCGCCTTTAAATGAGAGTTGCACTTTATATCAAACGTTATTATGAACGAACTGAACCGCCCAAAGGTGTTTCTCGTAATGTCTTCATTTCTACCGGCCATAGTTTTCTCGAAAATACTTCAGCAAGAACCTTCTTAGAGGGTGTTTGATCCTTGTAAAAGACAAGAATAATAGACAAGATTTCCAAAACCCACTTTTCTCTCCGAGCGCAAAAAACGATTTTCCATGCTCCTGTAATTATTTGCTTATCTTTTCAACTTCACACCACCCTTGGCTACTTGACATCTACAGGCGCATATGATAACCAGTGCCTTTTAAGCCATATTCTGAAAATGTGTTTTTGAAATATACGATCAATCAGAGCTGGTTGATCCCATATACTTTGTTGAATAAAATTACGCTGACCAGAGTTTTTAGGTATTTTTCTACCCTATACCGCTTGTGATACAAAGGTAGATTAAATTTGGGCGGATGTACACAACACGCTGAAAGACTTGCTGTAGACCCACTTTTCACTATAACGATCAATTCAGTATCACTTCCTGCATTCATGTAATGCCTGTCTGTCTGACAGTCGGTTCTGCTTTCGTATGTTCAACCTAGAGGTCGCAATTTCCGAGATATTTTGATGAAACTCGGTGGACCGACATGTTCTGGCTTAAGGATGAACGCTGATTCAAATTCGACCATTTTTTCGATCACGTCCCCTAAAAAATACCTTATTTTGAACAACTGTTTTAGGAATAGCGAAGAGAAGTGCCGGTGTTTAACCAGTTAACTATGTCGATCTCTTGAGCAACGTACTCGTATACCTATTAAACACATTCTATGTGTGATCTGAATTTAGGTTATTATAAAACGACTTGACAAAATTATTTTCTAAAATACTTTACTATGGCAACTACACATCCGTAATGATAAAATTTTATGAGAAAATCCGATAAGGGCATGATGGACGGACCATGACGTTTGTTTTCATCATATTCGTTAACTGGTTAATGGTGGACCGTGTGCCTCTATAACGTTTTTATTTATTTTTCAGAAAGGCTAAGTGACTTTTTTTTGCGAACTTATTACAAGAATACATTCCCCCTAATAAAAGAGAGAACAAACTGTATTTAATCATTTATGGCATACAAGGACTAGTAACGTCTCGAACTGCAGCCTTAGTTCGATTTTTATGCCCCTCTGGCATAATTAAAGCAGCGATTATTGTACAATTTATAAACCCAAAGCCTTTCAATAGAATTTTCCAACATATCCAAGTTTTAGCAGCAGCCGTACGAATTAAATTTGAGAACCATAGAGTTGATAGCCTAATGGTAGCCTAACCCTATCCTACCCTAACCCTTTTCCTTTTAGTCTAAGAATTTCTTTAATTCATCCAAAAATCTATAAAAATAGTAATAAATTTGAGGGGACACTTGAAATACGCTGGAGAAGCTGCTTACGGCGAATCTTACGAGAACTTCCGCCAATCGATTTGATTATGTAATCCAAAGTAAGTGAAGCATTTCCTAAAATTAATTATTGATCGGAATTCCTTAGTATAGTTAGTATACTGCAGGCAAATGTTTACACATTTGTCATCAGATAGAATGCTACGTAATTATGTAACACTTAGAGATCAAGAGATCATGGGCTCTTTGAATGATCGTTGAATATTTAATCAATACTTTGATGTTTTTACCTTTGCGCAACATAATTCGATATATCCGATATTTTGTTTCACCATTTTGCACATATATAATCACAGCGTTATATGACAGTTATCTGTCTTATCCATTACGGTAAAACGAAAATTATTATTCCGCAAATGTCCGAAGTGCATCCATTGTTATATCCAATTATTTATGTAAAATAAAATTTTTCTCGACTAAAGATTATTTCAAAAAGAATGTTTAAAACTTTTTTTTTTTTCTTTTTGCCAAAGTCAAGTTTAACAACAGCTGCCTATTTTAATTGCATAATTACATATATATATATTATAATTTTAATATTAAAAAGAACATTTCTCTTCTTTAAACCACATTTTTTTGTGAAAATTGAAATTTTAGTTAACTTTTAATGAAAGAAAAAAATTAATTTTTTTTTTTTTGCTAAATTAAAATTATTACAACTTTGTTCACGGAATAAAATAGAAAAATGTGTCACACAATTTTTTAGTTAGTTTTTGTGCGTTACTTGTCTTCTTGTCTTGGAAAACAAAACTTTACTTCAACACCAACAAAATCGCACTGAACTACGTGTATTTTTATAATGCAGACATAATATTAAATCTATATCGATGGTAATGGGGTTGAAGAACAAAAAAGAAAAAAAAAAACAAAAGAAAAGAACGAAAACAAAAATAAAAAGACCGGTCAAGCGCATGTTCAGAGGAGAGTGAAGAGATAAATGTTATATCCGTACAGAACAGCGCATTTTAATGTGTACAAATGAAAAAAAAAAAAGAAAAGAAAAATGAAAAAAAAAGAAAGAAAATGTAATATATACTTAAATAATCACAATAGCGGCTAGTAAAGGATGCGGAAGTGAAAAGTTTACAAAAATATATGTAGGTCTCTGTTTGCTTAAATATTGTATACACAATGTCATGGTATTCAAATAATCGTAAATTAGTTTATTCATAACCGAAAAGGAGAAAGAGGCAACAACACAAGTCAGTTGCAGAAAGAAAGTATTCGCACAAAGTAATAAAAAATAATCTTTTTCTATTCAACAGCACATGGCAGGGATATAGTAAGTGGGTCAATCGACTTGTAACACATTTGCAACGAATGCCTTGCAACGAGCACATATTCTTTCTGGACGCTTGGAAACTCTAAGCAAATCTATTGGAAATTTAGAAGGAAGACTAATATCTTTTCACTTAGAAATCGGGAAAAAAAACTTCCATATTAAAATTAAAATTTTTAATCATTTTTGTTAAATATTGTTTTCTGTAACCACGTAGAAAAACTCAAATCCGCTATGTGATCCTTGTATTATTAGTGTTTGACAAGATATACCCAAAGCTGCATTTAGCTGACCTTCAGTTAGTTATCCATGTAGTCATAAATACATACACATATATAATCTCCCTATAACTTTTTACTCCTTTTTTAATATCAAAAACTGTGATTTAATCAATGGAACGCTTATCAGTTTAGAAGCAGGCCAGCAAACAATTAATTTATTTCTTTCCACTTCCTTCATTTCAGCTTATCAAACTTCGCGATTTGTTCAATAGGAGAGTACCAAAGTTCAGATGCATTCCTTTATTATTTGGCTGACAGTTTAGAGAACTTAGTCGGATTGAACGGGATTATCTGTGGTATCATTTGACATTTCAGCGTACAGTCGGCGACTTAATCATTGAGTAGTTATTTTGAATCAATTGTCTAATTTTGTTAGGAGATCATGTTAAGACAACAAATAATGTCATGCAATAAATTCGATTCGGCAAACGTCTTCTACGTCTATTTCTTTGCCAATAAGTGAATAAAGTCGTCTATTTGCCGTATATTTCGTCGTATATTTGCCAATCTTGATTATGAGCTACACTCTTGACGATTATCTGTTTTTTTTTTTTTTTTTTTGGCCATATAAAGGAACTCGATTTTAACGAAAAGCATACAAGTTGCCACAAAGTCAACCAAAAGATCGAGTTGTCGAGTAAGAGTGCTGTATTCAATAGAGGCTGAATCTCGCATATCCACCACTACGCTTTTCGCATTCTACTCTCCAAGTTCTTTTATTTGATATATATATATACCAAATATACTATGTATAGTATTTATAGTATATATAGCATAGTATAGCATACTACAATATATGTAGTATGTAGTAGTATCCTATGTATACTACACTACATATACTAGTATAGTATACTATATATAGTATACTACATATAGTATATATTAGCATTTACTATAGTATAGATACAGAATAAATAATAGATTATATAATGTTTGTAACACACGAAAGGAAGCTTCAGCGACCCTATAAAGTATACATATTCTTGATCAGCGTGAAATTCTGAGTTGATTTAGTCATGTCTGTTCGTCTGTGTGTCTGTGTGGTGTGTTATTGGCACTCTCCTGGTCGCAAAAATCAACGTATCCTTTTCAAATTTAGGGAAAACATTGGAAGTTTCTGCACGCAGATTGGTATTGAAAATGGGTGGAATCATCCGGAGCAGAAGCGCACAACAAAAAACAAAACAAAAGTTTTTGGATTTATGCTGATTACTCGGAAATTATAAAAGTTGGAAGTCTGAAATTTTCCACATTTACTTTGCGAAGCATTCTACTCTTTACGGAAAAAAATGGAAAACATTCGCCTTGCCCACGCAAAGTTACAAGTAATAAAATTTTCTTTTTTTCAAGGCAAGCAAGATCGAACGTTTAAAACTATTTTGTAATATCCCTAAATGAAGATGTGTTATCTGCATAAAAATGGGTTAATTTTAAAATGAATATGGCACACCACGATTAATTTTTTTTTAATAATACCAGCGATATGAGTATCAAATAAAAGAACTTGGAAAGTAGAAAGCGAAAAGCGTAGTGGTGGGTATGCGAGATTCGGCTACCGTCGAATATAACTTCCTTATTTGCTATTATTGAAACCTATCTACTATTTTTCCATTTACGAAATGTATTTTTTTACACGAATTTTTTTTGGGCACACATTTATCGTGCAAAAAGAGAATTAGGTGCAATTAGAATCACTTTTTGATCAAGGTCTATTTCACATGTATATATGTATGCCTACATATAAGAAATTTGTTTTAAAAAACTTTAAGTGAAAAAGTTTAAGTGAATTTCTCACAAGCATTATCTTTAGCAACACATCTCAAGTTGTTACATAAAAAAAAAAAAAACAAAAAGAAAAAATATTAGAAAAAGGAATTTTTTTTTTCAAAATTGGAATAGTTACCATTCTCGGCCGTAGAGTCATCGTCGTCACGCATCATTACGGGAGCTTTCAAAATCGCAATACTATCCACGCTTGCATCGATCGGATCTATCGCTATCGACGATTCGGAAGTACCGCTCTCAGTTAGCAATTTTGTTGATGTGCCGACAACGGGACCATTATAAATGCCATTAATAGGATTTGCCATATTTTTAGCAATTTGTAAGCTTACTATTGAATGTTTGATGTGATCCAACATGGCCTAAAAGTTGCATAGATATAAAAAACGGAAAAAGAAACCAAGTTTAATTTTTAAAAGAGCAACAATAACATAATAATTTTAAAGAAATCTGTTATAATTCTCGTCGTATTCGGTTGTGAAGGTTATTTGTTAATAGGTAACGTAAAATGCATTTGCATAGGCCGTCGACAATATAGGCAATTAACAGGTGTCAACTGTGTACACTTAAGTAATATTAAGAATATTCCCTCCACCTATACATATGCAAATGCTCGTCACGACGATATACACGTGGGTAATAAAGTTAATTGCTGTTATTTATCACAGATTCATGCACGTTTCCTGCTTTTGAGTCTACCTTACGAGGCCAGAGATTAATTACGCACACATTTAAGATTTTATGAAAATTAATTTCTATTAAATTTTTACAACTTTAATTTAACATTGCAATAGAAAACTGAATAAGTGTTGTAATCGACAAAATAATCCTTGGGCAATCTTTAAGCTATAAATAGTTTATATACAGTCAGGACTTTTGCTATTTATTTAGATTTTTTTAAAAGGAAAAATTATATTCGCAAAACAGCTGTAGTAGATACGTGAAACTGGACAAGTATACTAGTGGATTTAGTGAATATTACTCATTAAGTTGGAGGCACAGGTATAACTCATGAGTAGCGTAAATAACTATGAAAGGTTCTCGAAGAAACCAAAAGAAAAATTCAAAATGAATTCCGCAAGTCAAATTTGCGGAAATCTGTCTGTCCATCTATACGCATTTTTTGGCATTCGTTATGATCGCGAAAATTAATATAAAAAGTTAAGATTTCTCACAAGTGTTGTTGAACGGAAGAAAAAGCAAAAATTCGAGACTTAAGTATTATGTTATTATTATTATAAGTAATTTAGTCTGAGAAATAAATTCTTAGATTAAAGTTTTAAAGCCATTTGCATCTAAGGTGATCAGCTTTATTGAAACATCTACCGCACTCGGGATTTGGACTGATCACTTAACAGTTATAATTTAGTTCAATTTTTCTAAAAATATTTTTAGGAATTATCCAAACAGGCCCCGATCAACCAATTTTAGCGTACATTTTGATTAATATAGTACAACATGTGAGAAAGCTTTCTTCTTTCTTTTGAAACGCTCAGAGAATAAAATTCTGAATCATTTCAGCCAGGTCCACCTATACTTCTATCGTTATTTATTGGAATGCTTGACGTTTCGCTCACAATCAAGCTCGCAATGGACAAAAACACAAATACATTTTACAATTCTAAACAGATATGGATCTAAAGTTTTCCAAAGATATTTGGGTCCATAATTGCAACCTATACATCGTGAGATAATTGGCAGGGACTCGCAAAGTGTATAAAGATGTATGACAAATTGCTGAATTCACGCGCGGATCGATGGCTGTGAGGGGAGGAAAAGAAGGCATGATATTAATAAACAGGAGAAAGATTTAACGAACTTTGTGTTCTTGAGAAATTCGTTCACATCGAATATGCGGCCGCCCAAGAGGACATGATGGATGGAGGTTGTAGATGCAAAAATACTACGGCGTTGCTCAGACGACGTTCTCCGACGTCGTCACAATGTTTGTTGCAAGAAGCATTTCGTTCCTTCGCAGCCGTATGTGGCTGTTATCGTCATCTAGAAAATCCTTAATTGGACAGCTTTACTTCAATGTGATTGAACACTGTGATTGATTCCACAGGTCGACATTTTTAAATGACTCAAACAATTTTTATCAGTTTTTATCTTTTCAATGCTGCAACGATTTCCGAAACGGTCGTATCTTCCCAATCTTTGGGGACAAACTTAGATAAATAAAAGAAAATATGTTTTTTCATAGGCTCAGTACACACATTGGCGCATTAGAGCGGCCTCGATACATGTTGCCTTGCAAGTCCAAAGCAAACTTATAATCGACTTGATCGGTAAGCGCATATGCAATGGCTCCATCCAGTTGTTCACGAGTAATAAACGTTTTTAACAATTCGTTTTCCTTTTTAAATAAGGATTCTAAACGTTGCGTATGCTCTTCTTCTCTTTTCTCAGCCAATCGAAGGTTTACCTGCGCGTATGCTTTAGTTTCCTCACTCTCTTTACTTAAACGTAATGCGCGTATTTTATTTATTTTGTTATTAAGTTAATGTTTCGCAATTATATATGGATCTAAGGTATTGGGTATAAAGGGGTCACCTAAATGTCGTTTATGTAATTGTTTTTTGCAAATTTTTTATTATATGAATATGAAATGAAATAAACGAATTAATGAAATTTTTCAATGCAATGAGAAATTTATGTTAAAAAGCGACTTCTCTCAATTAATTAATTAATTTGGATTGGAAAGAAAAATGCTGTATGGTCGAATTGCAGGTACATACTTATGATAATATAAAATGCTTAAATCGAATAATAAAAATCTAAACACATTTGATTTAATTACAAAGTTAGTTACATATTCAAAAGTTTAAAGATGCGTTTAGAGAACAAGTAAAATAAAAAGGCAAATGTAAGTAGAAATATTGTTGAGTCAAACGTACGAAAATGTTACGAATACGTTAATAATGAGTTATGCGTAAACGTTGTGTTTATGTTAAAAACAAAAAATCAAACTTAAAGTTCAATTTACAATATATTGCGCTACGAAGTCTTAGAGAGGAAACCCCCAAAAGCAATTGCTCAACTAAAATATATGTTGACTCATACTTGATAAGATAAGACAAGTTTATAAAAAATTACTCACACTAGCATTGTCTTGTAAAGCTTTACATTTTTGTTTTTCATTAGGATCCGTTATGGCGGCAATGCGTTTCTCAATGATCTGTAAATTTATGATTTCTATTAGATAAATATAATGATTATTAAATTATTATTAGTTGATAAATTTCAAGATTTATTTATAATGTATTGAAAAAGATACTAACATTTGTTTGCTCAATCATTAATTGTAAATATGCGTCCGCTTCGGAAACACGTCTGCCTAATATTTCCAAATAATTGGCACGTTTATTACTAGAATCTTTATGATAGCCACCTAAATAGAAAGTGCTTTGACTCTCCCACATACGCGAACGATTAGCATGACGTCGTATAGTATCCTCTAATCGCCTAACCCATTTTTCACGTTCTTCACTGTGTTGGGCCTGGTATTGAGCAAGTAAAGAATGAAAGAAACAAACAACATAAGCCTTCAAAATTTCAAATATGAAATTGAGAATAAAGAGGAACTTACTTGAAAATGAAAAGTTTTATGATCTACGGTAATGGTAAATGTATTATCCTCTTGATCATCGATACCAATGACCGCATCTTTTAAACGTACACAACCGCGTCGTACACCTTTCATCATTTTCTCTTTAGACTGTAAAAAAACGAATTCAAAAAATTATTTAAAAAATGACATTTAATCGTTAGTAAGCAATAACGAAGGAGTACAAAACTTTACATTTTTTTAATATGCACAAGTTTGCATACTAAGGTCACTAATTAATTCAATTTTTGCTTTATATTTATTACATGTGAACAAACCTCATACTCATATTTTAGCTTAAATGTTTAATTAATAATCTAAAAATTGATTATCGTAATTTGATTTTAGTTCGAATATTTATTTACAATCAAAATTATAAAATGTTTACATTCTGGCGAAGAGTTTAGTGTTAATTAGACACGGGAGTACATCAGCAACTTTTCGCTGATTTCGCTCGATTTCAACTCAAGTGCTTGCTAAGAATACAAAATAAACGATTTGAAAAATTCCGAAAAAGTATAAAAAAAATTAATTATGGTTATGGAGGAGAGCCTGCGTTAGTATAATCAATTAATGAAGAGGAGTAAAAAATAATAAAAAAAAAATGTACTTTTCTATTATTTGCGATATTTAGAAAGAAAATATCTTTACACTTTGTCATGGTGGTACCTTGGACCTTTGTTGGTCTTCTACTTGACATTTGTCTTGAAAATTGGACCGAGGTAAATATATATTTCTCTCTATATTAAAATGCATGCATATTTCTGCTTTAAAACTCTTATATATCTAACGATTATTTCTCAAACTAAAGTAAATATCGAATGTGTTTAAGAAGCTTTCTATATTGATCGATTATAGCTTTTTTTCTCTAAGCAAAATTATCATAAGGCTAAGATACTTTTGTTATTGTCTTCTTCAAAACTTGCTATGCTGATAGAACACAATTGTGTTAAGTGGCCATTGGATTAAGTGGCTGAGTCAAAAATTTAACGTCGATCAATGGCGCTATTCCAGGAAAACACTACAACTAACTGCAATCTATGTAATTAACGTCGAAGTAGCGGGTTTGTTAAAAATTTGTTGATTAAAATAAGTCGCACTGGTAGAAAACTGTCAAACATAAAGGTAGCGAAAAAATAATGCATCTGGAAGCTACGAGTGATGAATATAAAAGATCAATCTTCAATTTTACATCCCTATACTTAAGCAGGAATGGGTAGTATCTTTCATTGAGAGCTTTTAGGTGGTACTTTAAAATTTTTTACACAATAGAGTTATTGCTTCATCGGCTATATGGGAGATGGTACTGCTCTGCTGAAAATATAAGTCGCCCACATCAATTTCAGGCCACAAAAACGCAGTCAATATCGTAATAGACGAAAAAGGGTATAAATTGTTCCAACAATTTTCAGGAATTTCTGGAGGAGGATCAGATGTGACAGCTACATTTTTTTCCATTTTAATTAATGAATTCGTGTTGATCCATATCTGGAAACATCCCTTAGTTTTTAATTGTCAAATGTCATGACAATGAGTCGTACGACGACGATTGAAAAATGACGCGATATTTAAAAAGACATCTCTCGTTGAAGGATGCGTTAAAACTGTAGATAGAAATTTCTATTTCGTTGAGTAATAAAAGTCGAACGCAACAAACTGCCATGTGAGTCAAAAAATACTATTGTGTCCAAAAAGCAACACCAATTTAAATTTTTCTCCTTTTAAATCAGTCTCTTATACCAAATCAATTTCGAAAAGAATATTTCTAATATTCGATATATATGAATATATTTCAATATTGATCTTACTTTTTGGTCACGGTATTATATTTATAAAAATATGAGTTGAGAAAAATCAGGAAAGAAGTAAAACGGCAAAAAAACAAATGTTCTGACCATTATAAGCTATCGTCATATCTTAGGCATGAATAGAAGAGTTTAAGCTGGACTTTTTAAAGTCCATAATTTGCTTATACACGATATTTAGTTGCAAAACGCAGGCAAGATTTATTCATCCGATTTATTACAGTGCAGCAAACAGTTTATGGCTATAAACTTAAGACCATAACTTCCTATTTGGCCTTCTTGGGTTTTTGTTAATCTCGTTTAATCGCCCGTAGTATAATTTAGTTGATTTTCGCATTAAATCTCTACTACGTACGAAAGACTCGAGAGATTTTAAAATTAATCCTAAGTTCTACAATAAAGTCATGTCGACAATTTAGAGAAAAAAAAAAAAAGTGATTAGTTGGTTGATCATTATTGGCTAACTTGTGGAGCTATTGCATTGATATTTAAATTTAATCTGACGAATATTAAAAATGCTTCTTTTCAAAAGAAGGCCGAAGAGAGTCTGATAGAGAACATACGCACTTCGCGAGTTTTCATTAACATACCTCCGGTGGCATTTAAAAAAAAACAAATAAAAAGAAAACCACGGTACGGTTTCATTTGCTTTTGATTTAATCAAAACTTGTGTGTTTTAGCACTTTAACTACTAAGTACGTCATTTTGATCCTTTTTAATTTTTAATCTTCAAAAGAACGACGTTCTTTTGTTCCAGAGTTGTTTGTTGAGTGTTCCAAACTTTCTTGGGGGCTTTTATTTTATAAAAAGGCCTTTAAATGCCTGCAATCACTTTTTTCCCTAACTGGTCCAGTTTTTGAGATGCTGATGACGTACGCCTACTTCTAACAAAAAAGTTTCATTCTTATATTCTCCTATATTTGTCGACTTGCCAAAGTCGTAAAAGTAAAGAAAGGAAATTGAAATTTGGCATAAGATCGATCCTTGATCGATTAAGAATGTAAATTTAAGTATTATGTCCGATCTATTCTTGCGCTCTTCCGCAATATGGAAGAAAGTGGAACAACTTCGTAAGAACGTCGACGTCTCTTTCATAATCTTCTCTATCATTAACGATCTTGTAAAGATATTTCTGGAAATCTGTAATCCAAATATGAGCAAAGCACATAGTTGAATGTAAACTAGAAATAATCAATTTTTTTAGAAAAAATAGTTTTGAAAACGATTTAAGTTATTTGAATTCCTAAATATATATATATATATATATATATATATACTCTTCTTAGCTCTATACAATGTTAATCGCATTTAAAATTTCCTTTCAGCTTCATGAAAAACCGTCCAGCTTACCAATTAAAAACGGTTCTATTTCTTTACAATGTTGCGCAAATTATATCTTGCATTTACATTATAATTAAAGTAAGTACAACAAAAATATTGTTCTCTTCTGCATTTCATAGTTGATTTATTTTAAGCTTATTTGAATTGTTTCCTAGGCATGGAACTTTTCTCAATGGAATATTTTGAATTTTAAAAATTGTAATTTAATTTACTACACTGCGGAAAGAGCACCAGAGTACAACGATGTAACTAGCACTGCATGGTTCGTTAAAAACTTCGAATTGGTTGAAACGGTGCTTTTTGTGCTGAGGAAAAAACAAAATCAAGTTACAGCCTTACATATCTTCCATCATATTGCGGTGATTACTCTAGGCTATTATTGTTTCCATTTCCTTCCCGGTTAGTATGAAGGAAAAATTTTGGTTTACGATCTTATTTTTATAAACAATAATTTTTTATATACATTTATAAAACACAGTTGAAGCGATACTCTTTCCGATGAGTTTGAACTGTTTTGTTCACATTATCATGTATTTCTATTATCTGATGGCCGCCGTATTGAATGCGCAGATTATGAGGCGTTTTGTATTTCTTAAGAAATCTATCACGATTATACAAATGATACAATTTTTTATCCTGCTTGTTCAAACGGGTGTGCAGTTAATATTTTGCCATCAAACTGTGACAGGCACCTTGGTTTTTGTGTATGCATTCTCTGTTGTAATCATATTTTATGGCTTTTGGGACTTTTACCAGAAAGCGTACAAAGAGACACCAAGAAAAGCGGCTTAAATAAAAATAATGCAATTGAACGATGAACCAGATATTGCTTTTGATCCTATTTACTTGTATTTGAGAAAGCGAAAACGATTTTGATTTAATTTCTGGCTTGACAACGTTATAGATTTTTAAACCGAAAACTCTTGCGGCTCTTATGGCCAGCATCCAGAGACATGCATTTATGATATAAGCTTAAGATACTGAACCAGTTTAATGATAACCCTTTGCCAAGAAAGATACAATTTTATTTTTTTTGGTGTGTACTTAGGTACGGAGTATAACTTAGAACCGATTTGGTTAGCTTTTAATAGAAGGATGCAAGAATTCCCAAAATTTTTGAAAAATTAAAGGTCATTATTTTTTACGACGGAAGAATGGGTATCGCGCTCCTCACAGGGAATGGCAGACGGCTATGTCTAGATCACTCCAAATTTTGATTCCGGTCAAGAGGTATATATACAAAATTTCCTTTTAAACTATACCGGTCTTCGCATACATACACACTAACAAGACATTGCTGTTTCGCGACAGGCCGTTCCTCTATTTTCCATATGACGTCCGAACGTATTTGTTATATGCGAATTTATTCTTTTTATAATTTTCTCCAAGAAACCCACACCTGTAATTCGTCTTATCTTAAAAATATTACAAAAATTACTTAATTGCTTTGTAGATATTCAGTACTGGTTATGCGCTTCAATTAAGCGAAACATTTAGATCGGCATTAGAATTGAAGTTCTCAAATTTTTACTCCTGTAAGCAAGCAGTCAAGTAATGCAATGGAATAAATTTTAGGCAACCTTTTATTAATTTTCATCCATAATGTTTGAAAATTCTTTATTAAATGAAATAAATAAATATCATTCCTATGACCCTCAGGACAAAAATGGAATATGAGTGGTTTATACTGTCTGGATTACGCGGCTCTTATTGCCTTATCTCTTTAAATAATTAAATTTTTCTGCATTAACTTTATCTAACAAAGTGCAAATATATAAATATATGTACATATCTGCAAACATATATGTATTCGCTTTTTCATATTTACACAAGAATAATAAAAAAGTATTCAACACGTACAATATCACTTACTGTATAATATGATAACAGGCCAGCATTTTCATCCAGAACAAAAAAACGATATTGCCAGCCCTTCATAACATTGGTCCATTTACTGAGAGTACCTTCCAATGTTCCAGCACCGCTATTAACACCACCAACACCAGAAGTCATTGTGAACAAGATATGCTACACAACAGCAACAGTGCACTTGTTAACCGGGGCTGCAAAAATCTTCGTTCCTTTGTATTATTGCTACAATTTTAGTTACGGTGACGCAATTTACCCCCTTTATTTTACACAAATATCTTTGCACACAATTCATATAATATTTGTGTATTAATAAATTATGTTACGTAAAACAATTATAGTTTTTTTTCCTCTTTTATTATTCATAAAATATTTCATTAGAAGAAAAATCTGCTAAACAAATTATTGTTACACGAACAATGTTTTGGTATATGAGTGTGGGTGCCTGTTTCAGATGATGAATACAGTGCTTAGGTTGCCGCGATTTCCATTTTTAAACACAATCGGTTTATTTTTTTATTTTATTTTATAATTTCTTGTAAAGCCAAATATATCTGACTAACTTTTTGAAACGAACAAAAAAGAACAATATTTATTTAAACGAACAAAAAATTTTCTGCCTTTACTTCTAAACGCGAATTTGACAACTGACAACGGCTAAGGGTTGCCGAATTACATGACTGTAAATTTGATAACAAATTAGAAATGCCCTTTTTTGGGATCGTCTTGATTAAGTAAAGTCAACTAAGTCTTTTTACACAATAATAATAGTGGATGGATGGACAAATAATGAACAAAATTTGTTTATCGCTGCGGAATAAAAATGGAAACCTATATTAAAAGGAAAAGTCGTATTTAAAAGTGTGTTAAAAGATTATGCCGACCATTTGCGATTTCCTAGTGACGTTGATGGCCTTTTTATCATTTTCTCTATTGTTTTGCCGCCTGCGCCAGATGTGTAAGATATTCAATAAATCTTTAGATATTTGATCTTTCTCAATTCTTTATTTTAAAAATTTTGGGGCTGGGGCGGTTACTTTTTATTTATTTATTTATGGGTCTACCTTTTTCGATGTAAAAATAATGGTTCAATATGCTTTACTAATTCTAGGAATGTTTATTTAAAAGCAGTTTTAATAATTAGAAGCACTTGGTAAATAAAAGAATATATTATTATTATTATTATTAATTTAGCATTAGAAATATATTCTAGCATCTAAGGCTTTCCGCTTTGTTAATAACTCTATCACACTTGAGACTAGAACCCTCGACTTTCGGAGAGAATTATGAATTTTTATTTCATTCTCATTTTATGAATAACATATATTTTTTATAGCGAAGACGAGAACTAGTTATATTAATTTAATTGAAGTGTAATATTAGCTTTGAACTATATGATTAGTAATAAACGAAAGTATGAGCAATTTGACAAATAAAAAACGAAAGTGATAAAAATAAATTAATGAAAACATCTTTACTAATTTAAAAAATGTTTTGTTATTTTCGTCAAAATTCTGATATTGACATTGCTATACCCAAACATGTTCAATCATCAGGCGTCGCTTATTATACCATTAAACTTTTAGCTTGTTGAATTGAAAAAGCGACTTGGGTCTTGAACTCGGGTAAAGAATTGGGCAAAAACAATATAGAATTTATGTAAAATTGGCATTTTTATTTTTTATAAATTTCTTTTATTGACAAACTCTTTTCCATTAATTCATGTGGAACCCAAACCAAACACTTTGCTTTAACACGAACGCAAGAGATTTAATGTGATCTCCAACAGTTGTATGATTAATGCCAAACTCTTCCGCAATTTCTCGACTTGGTAAATATGGATTATGTTCCAACAAGGATCGCAAAACGTCATTATCGATTTTGGATGGTCGTCCAGATCAATCACTTTCTTAGAGTGTCAGATCCCCGGAACGAAATTTGCTAAACCATCTTTGACAATTACGAACATTTACACTATCTTTTTACAAGCAACCGATGCGTTGCTCCTTTTTGGAATTCATACAAAATGCAGTGTCGTAAATGCACATTATCTACTGACATGTGTTTTACTTTAAATCTCACAAGTAAATGATGAACGGTAGAAAAAAGAGACTGCTTTTATATTATACAGCAGGTAAAAAAAACAAAAAAATCGGAATGACTCGCTAGCCAGACGTTCTTTTATTTACAAGAAAAATTATCTGCCTATGTAAAATACAGCGGTACTTCCCCTCCAACCTATTAATTGGGGTTCGCTTTCGCAAAATATTATTTTTTTTTCTTGAATGTTCGGCAAGTTAACCATAAGTGGCTCGCCGTATTGTAATAGAAAGCGGGCAAGCCCAATGAGCCGTCTTGTCATTTTAGGAGTTAAAAACTCTCCAGCAATAAACACAATGGGCAGCCGCGATACCATATTGTTTTACAGAAACCATGAATAAAGAAATCAGTGTAAATATAAACAACAAATTTTTAAAAAATAAAAAATTGGGCGACCATATCCCGAGCTTTTTTTTATTACAATTTCATATTTTAGATTTTGTCCACTGGTTTTAAGCCCAAAATATTGAAACATTCTCTTAGTATCAATGCAGTAGCTTCGCATAATAAAATACGGCTGCAGTTTACCTTGATTATTGCACCACATTTGTCTTTCTCAATGCAATAGCAATTATCGTAGAATTCTGAAAATGTCGTACAAACTTCATAACAATATTCGCATAACAAATGTAGCAGTAAGCTCTTCGAGATTTTCAACAAAATATCAGGAAATTTCAATAAAGTTTTTGCCAACTTCCACTCCTTTTCATGTTCCAGTTCAATTTTAACGGTATCGAGCACTTTATTGACTTGAGAGAAATCCTTGCCACTATTACGTGCAATAGAACAAATGCGACTGTAAGCATATAGCAAGTAAACGGCTGTATTTCCGCGGTCTTCTAACATTTTATCAAAGGAGAATACATATTCGTTGAGGCGATTATGACTCAAATCGGCATATTTGATGCAACCATAAGCCACTGATTCTTGGGCAGCTCTTAATTGTTCGGGTGTCAAAACTTTGTCGCGTTCCTTTTCCTTGAGCTTAGCTAAGGACCGTTTTAATCCTTCGTCTAGTAAATCTGTTAACTTAACCGTATCACCGGATCTAGTTTTAAACTTTTTACCATCTTCTCCCAAAACAACACCGAACTGTACATGATCAGCTCGATGGCAGCAAGGATCCAAAATGCGACATCTCTTTGCGGCCAAGAAAACATTCTGCAAATGTATGCTCTGGCCAGCGTCTACAACATAAATAATCCATTCAGCTTTTTCTTCCTCCAATCGATAACGTATAGCTGCCATATCCGAAGTATCGTACGTAAAACCTCCATCAGACTTAATAATAGTCAGAGGTATTCCAGTTTTTTCATCAGTGGGCCACATTATCCTTCGGCCTTCATCCAATTCTAAGAAATTATTCTGTTCTAAAAATTTTACAATTTCAACCATACGGGATTGATAGAACGACTCTCCTTTCTCAGAAAGTTTTACATCCAAACGTTCGTAAATTTTCTGGAATTCTTTCCGAGAAACGTCGCAGATCAATTTCCAAGCCTTAGTAGAATTTGCCTCCCCACTTTGTAATTCCACGACTCGATTATAAGCACGTTTTTTAAACTCTTCATCTTCGTCGAATCTAAAAAAATTTCGAAAACATTCTTCCGGAAGATCTTTGAAAGGTGATATAAACGAGCCTACCGTTTCTTCGATTCCTTGTAAAAAGCCTGCAAATCCCCGATGGGTGGACTTTCATTCAGGAAATTAGGAAATCGTTCTTCTAGATGAGCAATCAACATACCGAACTGAGTTCCCCAGTCTCCTAAGTGATTGATCCGCAAAACATCATGGCCTAAAAATTCTAACAAACGTGAAATTGATTCACCAATTATGGTAGATCTTAAATGCCCCACATGCATTTCTTTGGCGATGTTCGGAGAAGAAAAGTCTACTAAAATTCGTTGGCGTTTTACTTGAGGTGGTTTAATACCTATCCGCAATGTATTAGTCAAAGCGCTGACAGCGTAAGATCTAAAAGTAATGTAAAGTTTATACGAGCCCAAAAGTTCGTATGCTTACGCTTATACTTTTTTAAGAAAACGTTTATAAAACCAGCACCGGCAATTTCTAGCTTATCAATCAATGGGCTAGCGGACGTTTGTTTTACAATCTCTTGTGCGATATCGCGTGGAGATTTATTAGAGCTCTGATCGGCCTTGAAAGTTTTCGATAATGACATAGCACTATTACACTGATAATCACCGAACTTTGCGGCATTTGAGCTAACGGGCGTTATAACAGCTGAAGTACCAGCCAAATGCGGAAAAGCTGAAGCAATAGCGTTCGTAAACAAATCGATTAAATGAGCACTTATAGGAATCATTTCATCTATCGTCGTAGGTATAGCAATAGTACTAAACGAGGATGTAGAATCCGTTAAGTTGTTAGAAATTATCGCTGTTGCAGTACATTGTTTTTTAGCTTCTTCCAAAGCCTGAAAGATAACATTTTTTACAGTATTCACAGTGGTCTAAACTCAAATCAATCACTAACCTTCATCCTTTCTAATATAGCTAAACGATGTTTAAGCTTCATGTTTTCCAGTTGTAGTTTGGTGAGTTCTTCATCCTCCTCGTTCAAAATCTCACTTGCTTTCGTACGCTCAATTTGTGCACGCAGCTCATTGGTGGCACGTTCCTTTCATTGAAATAATAGTAAACTATTGAACCCAATAATCAAATTACAAAACATGATCTTACCAATTCATTTAAAGTATCCACTTCACGCTTTAAACTAATCATTTTCGCTTGTTCGGCCAAGTAAATTGTCGTTTTCTTCAACTTTTACCAAACAGTCTCATCAGTTGGCATAAGTTTGTCATGCAAATAATTGTATGAAAGACACATTGTTGGTTCTTCTTCTTCAATTCAGCAAATGAGCACCAGGGTGTTATCACGTATGAAAAACTTCAGCTGCATGATTACCCGGCAGATGATTTAGTGCGCTATGCGCTAATTGACGTTAAGTAGATTTCATTTGCGATTTCGACTATATAATTTTATGTATTCACAAGTGATGCGTGAGCCGGTCTTTCAAATTTGTCGAAACCGATGCAAACAAAATTGCATAATATTGTATAATATTGTTCAGTTTTTGAAATTTGGTGCCATGAGGGAGTATGAATTTGGTACCATGAGAGAGCCTGAATTTGGTGCCATGAGAGAGTGTCTGAATTTGTTTAAAACTACTACTTTGTACAACGTTGTGAACCAACAATAAATTTTAAAGTAATTCATTTTACAGTTCTATTTGGCGCGTGCTAGGCGTGAATATATCAATAGGTATGTTTTAATCATTTAATCACTTATTTTTCATATAATTTTCGTACATTCTCTACAAAACTTTAATTTATCAAATCTTAATAAACAATTTATTTTGTAAAGTGTTTTTAATACACTAAACTTTTTTTTATAATTTTTTGGAATTTTTAATCCCTTTTTTTAATTTTTTTTTGCTATTTTTCACTTTGTCGAACTTCTTTTTGCACTTGTGAAATGATTTTGATTTTTTGCTAAAAGATGTTAGTTGGTTTACACGGTTTATAAAAAAAAAATACCAATTGTTGTGAATACAGAACATAGCTGCTTTAAGTGGTAGAAAAAAATCTACCCAATTCTGTTAAACCTGCCCAATTTTCTAAATGAGAGTTTAATAAGAATAGATAAAAAAACTGAGTATTTCATAGTAAATTTAAATTAGCAAAAATTGTGTAGTGTTCATTGATAACATCTTGTCGGTTAATTTCGGTTTTAATAGCACCCATTTTCGTTTTCATTGATTCGTTTATCATTTCGTTTGTTATAAAAGGCATACTTGCATAAACATGGCGAAGGAATAATGATTTACTGACAACGGATTGGATCGGACAATTGTTGGAATTAATTTTCATTTTTGAACTCGTTACTTTAGAAAATTCGCCAGTTTTAACGTTTTTCAATTAACTTGATGAAAAGTTTGTATTTTGTCCTTATGAAGGAAAGGGAAAACTTCCAATGGGATGGGACAATCTTCAAACTTCGTACTAAAAAAATGCTTTCTTAGGTGAGTACCGATTTAATTTTTCGTAGTTTACGACATGCCAACATTTCATGCGAACTATTATATATATATATATATAATTATTATTACAATTAATTTAGGCAGAAAAATAGATTCTACGAGTAAAGGTTTAAAGCGCTGGTATCCAAGGTTATCGGTTTTATTGAAAGCTCTATCGCATATAAATTTGAACTCACGATCATCGGTAGTTTTTTGGGAATCTTTCATTTATAAAGATCATACGTTACACTATGACTCAGTTATTCTGCCTTTAATGTAACTTCATTCGCATCGATAGTCAAAATCTTATACTTGACGCTTACATACTCATCTAGAAATCATAGTTCATGGTTTGTGATCTGCTCACGGTGGCCTGGTAATTCAAGGCTCAACTGATGAATATATTCACTAAAACAAGGGCGTGAAGTTATATTTAAATATAACTAGCAAAGACGCGAACCAAATTTTTTTTACAGGGCTCGTTACGCCCTTAACAAAATTCTATAAAACGAAGTCTCGGAGGGATTTAAGTCAAAGTTCAGTTAAAATAAAACTTTTAGAAAATTTTTTTACAAAATATAATAAACAAAACATGTATTTATGTAAATTAATTAATATGTGAAAAGTCAGCATTTTTACACTATGTCGTAAATGAGATTGATAAGGCGAAAGTTTGTTTAGCGACTCTGGGCAAACCATATCGTGTGAAAAAATGAAACAGGGCAGGGTCAATCCTCTATTAATAGTCTTCTAACGCTGTGCAAGTTATCGATATAAGTACTTGCATCGATATTAGTACTTGCATCGATATAAGTACTTGCATCGATATTAGTACTTGCATCGATAAAAGTACTTGCATAGATATTAGTACTTGCATCGATATAAGTACTTATATTGCCTACCATTGAGTAAGACATCGCGGCCATATACATAATGATCTTGTATTCTCTACATTTATTTTTGTTATTATTCTCATGCTGCTTATATGCGGTATTATATACCTAAAGGCTCACTTCTTTATTAAAAGTTACTTCAATATGGTAGGGCTAGCCTATTGAATTGTTCTTGTTATTTAGGGTTTAACGGTTACATATTGTAATATATTTATTTTTTTTAGCGAGCCGTAGCTTCCTAATACATTCACGTTGATATATGTCAACTATAAGTAGCATACCTATTATAATACATGCATAGGCATATACATAATGATCTCTATATTTTTATTACCTGTCCTTGTTTTTGAAGTATTACGTGCCAAAGCTAGCGCATTGTATTGTTCCTGCTATGTGGGGATTAACGCCACAAATTGTGATGTATTTATTTTTGGTACGCACGCACAGATATATTAGAACACATACACATAAAATACGTGTCAGCCTGTAAAAGGCACAAGCAGAGCAACACCGTAACGGGACAGCGATGGTTTTTATTGATGTTTGACAAAAGAATTTTTTTTTATTCGACTTTACTGGTGGTGATAATTCTTGTTTTTGTTTTTTACTTTCCTGATGGAGGACGACTCGCTCAGTTTAGTCCTTGTCCCTGAGCAACAGATAAGTGCTTGACTCACGGATAGCGGATGATTGGCTTAGCTTAGTCGTTATATCTAAACAACGAATGGGACCACTCTGTCTGATGACTTTTCGAACGGTTGGGCACAATGAAAGCAAGTGGAACACAGGTAGGAACGGACGAGTGGCCCTATTGGCCCATAAGGTTGGCCGCTGTAATATCTCCAGTGTATTTTACAGAGATTTGGTGCGATATAATCGCTGAAAATTATATCTAATAAAGTAACTACAAGTAATCGAGTTGCGAGTCACCACGTTTGCTTCCTTCGCTAGTAGGAAAATCATAACTACCAAAATCGTTTTCGTCATAATCGTAATTACTTATCAAAATTCCGGTAAACAATAAAGAAATAATAAACAGAACAAAACACGAATAGAAGGGGAGTTTGGAATGCATACGCATAAGTTTATTATATTTTTGCCGCAAGTGATATGTACTGTGACAGCACTTAACAAGTTAACTTTTTGGAAAATACGCATTTAAATAGCGTTGCGAAAATTTAGTAACAACGAGTTTACTCGTCCTACGCATAGTATATGTAATATGAAATTCGGTTGTAATGGAATAACATAAACACATTCCATTATTATATATTGAATCCGATAAGGACGGATGGAGGGATCATGACATGTATTAAATCCGATAAGGACAAATGAAAGGATCATGACGTATACATTCATCATAACACAAAATGTTGTATTTTTTCATCACGTATTTATTCGTCTTGCACAGTTAATGGGTTAAGATGTAATTACCTGTGCAAAGATTTATTAATAATATTTTTTCATACTTTTATTTGACTCTTTCGTGGTCATGTTTGACTTTTTAAATTCTTAGAATTTATTACTTACCCGTGTATTCGCTTCGATAGTGCCTTAAATTACAAAAATTTGTAATTAAAATTCCTATTTAATGCTGATAGCTTAAAGCTTCCAACCATTAATAGAATATCTTGTCGAGAAAAAAACGCAAAATGTGATTAGAATATTCTGATCTACGGAAAAGCGATGGCAATTGCCGAGACATCTGAGGTATCTTGCTGGGTATTTTGCGCGAACATCAAAACTTCCACTCAAGTTCTTCGAACCTTTATGTGTACGCACATGAAAGTAGGAAAAACTTTATACTCTACCATTTATTTTATTACAGCAAGCAAAAGCAATACTGTGGGCCTGGCCCATTATTAAATACCCTACACTCGCTTAACGTAGTTATTCTTGTATTCATTCGCTTAACTAATTTATGAGGAGCGAAACGGTTGGAAAAGTGGCCCCATCCGAACCATTTTCACTAGTGTTCGTCCGTTGGCAAAAACAGTGTTTCATCAAAATATTTCAAAAATTTGCGACCTATCAGATTGATTCAGCAAATAATTATGAATCGATTTGTATAGTAAAAGTTGAATCTAACAACTGGTGGAGGGTATAAAAAACTTTTTTGTACAATTTATTAACCATAAAAATCTTTTAAGATTAATTTCTAAAAAGTCCAAAATATTTAATTTAAAAGTTTCAAATAGACTTTGTCCCCTGTATTGTTTTCGTATTAAATTTGTTGTGCATTAATTAGTTATTTGACATTACAGGACCAGTCTTTCTCATGCAAATATACTCAGCTTTTATATAGTAATAATGACATCGATTGCTAACATAGAAAAATTAGTGCCTTTTCAACATTGAAAGTGAATGGAAATCGTTTCCTATAATAATAAATTCAAGTAAAGAGTACAAAAAGTATAATAAAAACTCAAATTAAAAAAAGAGTTTCAAATACCCATTACTGATTAAAAAGACAAAAAACAAAACGCTATTATGGATACGGTTACTGAGAATAAGCGTTAGTAATATGAAAATTTGAAATGAAAAAGAATAATTAAGTTCTTATCATTTGAAATATTTAGATATAAAACAGTTTTGGATGTTCTCATGGTGGTATATGATACCTGCTTTAAGTTTTTATGTGGCATTTGTGTTAAAAATTGGACCAAGGTAAACGAATATTTTTCCACTAGCAAAATTTGTTTGTCACTATATATTCACACTATTGAGTAGAGTTTGGTTATGGCCCAAAATATGTCGGTGTTCCAAATTTCATCAAAATATCTCGCAAATCGCGAAGTGTAGATTGAACAAAAGACAACAAGATGGACTGACGGACGGACAAGCTTAGATCAAGGTAGAAAGTGATTTTGAATAGATCGCTATAATAAAAAATTACAAGACGTACTGGTGGACGGATGGACGGACGAACGGACGGACAAGCTTAGGTCGATACAGAAAGTGATTTTGAATGGATCGGTGTTATAAAAGAAGCATCTACATAAGAATACAAGACATACTGGCAGATCGACGGACAGACGGAGACAAGTTTAGATCGTTTCAGAGAGTGACTTTGAATCCATCGATACAACAGAAAATGGATCTGGCTTCAGTCCGTTTGTGTGTTGCGTACATTCGCACAACCTTAATACATCCTTGTACCACAAACAGTGCAGAATATAAAAATTTTTTTTAAACAATTTATTTATCATAAGTTTCTTTTAAGACTAAGCGTTAAAAGATCTGAGATAACTTCGGATTATTGTCTTTGGTTAATGACAAAAATAATTGATTCATAAATGTCAAATGTATTTTGTCCCTTGTATTTTTTTCGGTTTACACTTATTTCGAATTTGTTAGTTACTTAACATTATAAGATTAGCCGCTTGCATGCAAATTTTGTTTAGTTCTTAATTTAACGAGAACGATATCGATTGGTAAAGTAGAATAATTACTGCGTATTTAACATTGAATTGAATAGAAATCGTTTAATAACATAAAGATTTCAATTGAAACTTTAAGTTTTAAAAAAAATGTTCAAAGAACTTATAACAAAAAAAAACGCTACCATGGATATGATTGACTGGAGCCAACGTTAGTATTATGAAAATTTGAAGTGAGAAAAATTAATTAAATCCTTATCATTTGAAATATTTAGATACGAAATATTATTTTTTATGGTCGTGGTGGTATATGTTACCTGCGATAAGTACATATCTGGCATTTGTGTTTACAGTTGGACCAAGGTAAATAAGCACTTTCTCTCTAGCACAACTTGTATTTGACTTCGATAAAATCCTTGAAATTAAAGAAAGAATTTGTATAACAACAACACAAAGAAGATAAATTCTAGCTTCTGAAAATCGAATTACTATGGACATTTTTTCGTACAGTGATAAAAACATTTGGATAATTTGCAAACCTCATTGATGTAATTTAATTGTCAAAATGGTCATGAAGGAAACTCAAGCAAAAAGCGAGTCAAGATAGTTATAAAAGAAGCAAGTAAGACAATTATATTCGGGTGGAGTCAAATGATTTTTACCCGTTACACGTTGTGATTTTAAGACAAGTAAGGACATTATTTTCGGTCAACGCCGCATATTATATACCCTACGCTACTTTGCCAAGTAAAGTAATTCGCTCGTTTTGGTAATAATATACCAAAGAGTACGCATTATTTTCATGAAAGCCCGGATATTGGAAGTTTAGATTTTTCTCCCCATATAAGTTTGCGATTCTTGATAGCGCCTATATATGTTTGAGGCCAAAAAAAAGTAGACCTATGTGATCTATATTCCCTACCGTTAATTTTTTTGGCCAAACGCTACTCTGAATTAATTTTCATCATAAAAAGTTATGCCTTTTTCCGAAGGGCTTGCTACTCATGAAATACCTTTTAGAAACCGTTCCTGAATCGATCGTTATTATAAAGGGTGGATCTATTTTAAGAGTTTCTGCGTGTTGCGTACGTTCGCACAAACTTGATATATCCCTTATCACAAGTAGTGTAGGGTATAAAAACTCAGACTCGACTAAAAATACTTTCAGTTTATGTGCTATCGTAACTATGTCTTCTGAGCGATTTAGTTTTTATTTCATGTCAATCTGCTTCCAAGAACTTTCAATGTTTTTGTTAATGGCTAATAACGTAGATACTTTATAGGCTCTTTAAGGCTTCCTTCTTTATGTGGCAAACGATTTGACTCTTGTGACTTTTGAATATACACTCCACCTTCGGTGGTGGGCATAAAAAGATCGAGCTGAAGCGCTGTTAAGCGGAAACTCTACTTTAATCTAAATTTTTACAGAAAATATACTCAGGCAGAAAGCTAGCGAAGCAAAAACCCCTATACTATATATATAGTTGCTGTCTTGAGGAGGACACTTGAAAGTATTATCTGACAATGTTAATTCGAAGCTTTAAGACAATTATCGCTAAACTTAGATATTTGAAACGACTTAGCTTCAAGAAGAAAACCTGGAACTATAGTGTCAGGAATCTGCCTCTCTAGAGATAGCTCTTAGCTTGTTTCTTTCTTATTAAAAAATCGAATCAAAGGATTTTAGAAACAAGAAAGTTTTAAGTAAAGTAGTAAATACTTCTCGAAATGCTTTATAATTTTTCTTCGTTTTTCGATGTCTGTCTTAATATCATGGACACTTGAAAAAAGTGTCTTTTACTGACTTTTAAAATATAATTTCAGGTTAATGAAAAATCGTCCTGCTTTTAAAGTGAAAACTTTTTTAATTATATACAATATTACGCAAATTATTTTATGCGCTTACGTGATGGAAAGGGTAAGTAGTTTTCATTGGCTTATTTGCGTTTTCTTTAAATCTTTCCTTTCAATAATTTAGATGCGGATTTTCGCCCAAGGGGATCTTTTTGATTTTGCTAACTGTCGAGTTCATGACGACATGTCGGAGAAATCGTTGGAGTATTATTATATTAGTACATACGTGTCGATGTTAAAAAATCTCGAACTATTTGATACGGTGTTGTTCGTGCTGAGGAAAAAACAGAATCAAGTAACACCTTTGCATGTGTTCCATCACACTTCAGTTCTCGTTCTAATACTATTGTATTTTCGTTACTATCCTGGTAAGTGCCAGAAAAAGAGATTATCTGTAAGAAATTTTAATAAAATCCTTTGTTATGTTTACACGAAAATAGCTGAAGGGACGTTTTTTCCTATTTACATGAATTGTTTCATTCATGTTCTCATGTATACGTACTATACGATGGCTGCCGTATTGGATCCGCAGTTCATGCGACGTTTTATATTTTTCAAGAAATCGCTTACCATTATGCAAATGATACAATTCGTTTTGATTTTAATATGGTTAGGATTTCAAGGCATCGTCTGCAATGTGCCGAAAATTCACATCTATTATTTCTCATTTATCACAGTCGCTTTCCTTTATTGGTTTTATGACTTTTACCAAAAGTCATATACGGTGCATGCAAAACAAA